>JZLH01S0241092.1:100626-111813 GCA_001188425.1 Eucidaris tribuloides | reverse complement strand
ATTAGATATTGTCTGTGAATGCTCTTGTTGCGGTCAGATTTGCGTACACATACACATACATGTGTATTGTGAAACATTGAGAACAATGAATGTGGTGTACACCTTCTAGAAAAAATGTTTGTTTTCCTTTCAATTCTCATCAGAATTATTGCTAAATGTCAAAAGACAGCTGAATGAATATTTTACTGTCAGATGAGCAGGATAACAATGCATAAAATAAAATATAACAATACTGGCTTATGAAATTTGATAAAAATGTTTTTTTTGTTTCTACACCAAATTTTAAGACAATTTTTATGTGACATTTGGTGCAATTATCTCCAATGTGCCTGTTCTATTTTGTGTGTTAAGTTCTTGCCACATGAAAAATCATACTTGAAAATTCATCAGAGGGAGACTGGTTATTGGTTCATCTTTGGGATGGGGAAGGTGTGGGGGTGGGATGGCAAGGAGAGATGAGGGGTCAGTCTGCTGGAGTATATAAACTTGGACATGATGCACTTACATTGTTTAATTTATCATCATATGAAAATTAGAATGTTTCGCCAATTTATGAAAGACATATTTTTAGATTTAGCCTTGGAATAGTGAACATATTGTGAATGAAATCTATCAATTTTTAAGCATAGAATGTTATGATATTTTTGGCAGAAAATGTACAAGCTAGCTTCATGTAACTACTGCATAACTTGTTGGCTGAGAGCCAGAAGGCCGCTTTTGCTGTACAAAGTGTATAGCAGTAACGCCCTTCTGGTTCTAAGCCAATAAACATGACATCCAACTATAGGAAACATTGTTTTACCTTGTAAGTCCATGCTTTAACATAGGGAAAGTCTTGTTTTATGTACATGGCATATAAATGGCAGTACTTTTGAGATAAAAACTGATGTGATACCAGCCTGCATTAATTGCTAGTTAATATAAATGCTAATGTGGAAATATGATCTCATGAAATCAAATTACATGTTGAGGAATATGACGTATTCCATAATGATTTCTTATTCATAAGAAACTTTTTTTGCCTTTTCGATAGAAACTTGTATGACACACTTCCTTTGTTAGAACTAGTTTGCTTTAAAAAAACCAACAACTCACACCCACGGTATAAAGTCCTTGAATGTTTATAAGAAAAGACAGTCATAGTTAAGTCATGTTGGCCCACCATAACATGCTATACATACTCACAATAGCTTAAAGGGACGCGCCGCTCGTAATCCATGTACGTTTATTTACATTACGCTTGCCCTTATATTGCAAGTTAGTGTGTAACACTGAACTCTCTGCTGCGTAGTGTAGAGTTCAGTGGTGCGTAACAACAATCGTGGAGCTGCGAACATAATTGCCGATGAGGGTCAGTTGGGCTTAGTTCGCCTTTCTTCGGGTGAATACGTGCTGCATAGGGAATTGCACACAATTCGTACGTGCTCGTTTTCCGAAAGTATACGGGCATTCCCGAAAATTACCCGAGTCAGGCCAGGTCCAAACGCCCACGATTTGCGACTTTACGGTCCCTTTAAAGGGCAGTGACATGATTGGTTGAATATGAATTTTGGTTGAACGGTTCAAGAGTTATGTTTGTTCAAAATTTATTTGATCCTTGTTATGGTGGATTGTTAAGTTGGCAACTCTACCAGCTTTTTAGATGAAAGTGTGGAGAACTCTCCATTGGTTTTGCACACAAATTTTCACTTATTCTCACTTTTTATCAAATATCTGATTTGCTTTTGGTCATGTGTCGTATGGTGGGACCCCCAAATACCTGGTGGCGTTACATTTTTCAGTCCTCTTGTTAATTCAGCTTGTTGTCCCAGAACTATCCTTTATCCAATCATAATGAATTTGGGCTCATTCTACAGCAAAATTACTCAGCTTTTGAAATCTGAGTAACAATCTTGCATTACACTTTGTTTAATTAGTGAAAAATGCAAAAATGTTAACGATGGTAAATCTGGTGGATAAGCGGAGAAGGAGCTGTACAAACCCTTTGGGAAAATTGCAAATTCATGTACACTCTTTTATTTTTTCTATTTTTTGCAACAGATATTTATCACAGAGTTTTGATATGCATCTGACTAACTTGACACATGTTATATTTAACAAATTTAGAAGTTAAAGTGATATTAATTGTCTTCTTGGTCATAAATTACTTAATTAATGACTGGTGTAGCTTATGCTTGCCATTGACTTAAGTACACGTTATGAAGCATGATAGTACTGCATGTAACAACACACATGTATGTTCACTTCAGGGCTACATTTTGGTTGGAATTTTTAAATACACTCTACTAATATTCTACTAATTAATCTCCAAAATTGGTTAATTAGGTTTGATATACTGTTTGTTTAATTAGTGTAATTAATGTTATGGTAACAAATCTTACTACAATTTTAAACATATTTTGCCACACCCTGTGTCACTACATCTAAAAATCCAAAAGTAGTAAAACCATACATTTTCTTAAAGCTGAAAGTGTGCTTTTTCACAAGATGACATCAATTTTGAGATATGTCGTAATACTGACAAGTGCAATGAGTTGCCGTCAATATCACAAAATTTTGCATTTTTTGTGATATTACCCTTTAATTTTTTTCACACACCATGAAAAGCAACTTGACCTTGGATGATTGAGATTCTCTGGAGAATAAGCTTTGAGAAAATGTGTACTTTTGTTGGTATCTGAAATGTACTTTTTGAGTTATATTGGTTTAAATGCAAAAAGTGAAAAAAATTTAAGTTTGGTGCTTGTAACGCAAAGGGGCCCCACCATACAACACATGACCTTTTGCTTGTTGTACAAGTATGTCCTAGCAAAAATGATTCTACATGTTTTTCTGAAAGAATTTAGATAATTTCTCAACTGACACTTCAGAAAACTGCAAATTATTGAAAATTTGTGTACAAATCCAATGGGAAGTTCTCCACACTTTCATCTGAAAAGTGGGTAGAGTTGCCGATTTAAGGATCCTCCATAACAAGGATTGAATAAACTTTAAACAATCAAAACTCTTGAACCGTTCAACCAAATTTGCTCAAACTTTCACTATTTTCCATCTTGTATTGTTCTGTATTCTCTGAATTCAGTAAGATGTCTGGGTTTCATTCCCCTTTAACAAAATAAAACACCCATTGGTCCATATGATTCACTCCATTTGATTTTATTCCAAAGGACATTCCACAAGTGGCCTTTACTCATCAACCCACGTAGACCCAATGTCTCAAAGCATTAGGGAGTCTATGAACATGTGGTTTACGAAATTGGTTGAAGACTGAAGTTGATAATAATTGCTTAGCCAGTCATACAAATTGGTAGATCATTTAATAGTCTTCCCAAAGCAATAGCTAATTCAATGATTTACTCAACCAATTACACAAATTGATAGATCATTCCATAATTTTCTCCAAGAAGTAATCAATTTTATAGGATCAGATCTTTATCTGTTCAAGTTCAGCGAAATACAAGACATTAAGCCAAATTTCTGCCAACAAAATATTTGGCAGCGTGTGTGCAACTTTTTTAATTTTCTTCCAAAGGACACTTTGAACACATGTACAGTGTCCCAAAGCATGACTGATTTCACTACTTTAATTTCTACTTATTGGCAGAGTCTGAAAGTAAAAGAGTTATTGATTTAATAACTCCTTGCTATCACCCTGTGGTAAGAATTCGGATGATGTAGCATACTAAAGGGAATTGGCAAGATCAGAAGTAGTCCACAATATAGGACACAATACTCCCAGAATCAAGTATACTGTTTTAAAGTTTCTTCTGTTAAAATTTCATAGTTGTATAATTTGGTGTACAATTATTAGCAGAAACTGTGGTGATAGTGAAATTTGTTGTGTAGCTTACTATAAGCCAATTCAGATATGAAAAAGGTGTAGCTGCGGCGGCTCAGAGCGGTCTTGAAATACTCCGGTGCCCCCTTCAGATAGACCAGAACAAATTCGCGTAGCAGCTACGCCTTTCACCGTCTTAAGCATCACACAGCAACCAGAAAGGTGGAGTCGCTACCATCTTGCGAGACGCGGAACAGGAAGTGCATATTATGTAATCGCGATCGTCTTTTGTTTTTTCGGTGCGGATGTTGGTAAAATTTGCACGCATCACTGCGCAAGGAGTAGCAGAGCCGGCTTAACTCATTCAGACAGAAGGTGAAGCGTATCAGCTACTCCTTTTCGCCGGCTCTGAAACACCTCCGGAGGTGTTTCAGAGGCGGGCGTACTTAATACTCCTTTTCCGCGCGCGCTTAACCATTCAGACAGAAAGTGGAGGAGTAAGCAGAGCTGGCTCAGCGCCGGCGAATTTGGGCTATCTGAATGGGGTTTATGAGATCATTTTCTATCAGGGCCGGAGATTAATTCAATACTGGTAAAGTGGCGCTTGTTTCTCCTGAAGTAAATAAATTCAAGAGAAATCCTTCCCGCTTGAATTTACACTCCAGCTATTGTATGTATGACCCAATCTGGCAAAACCCAGTGCTTGTCGGCAATTCATGTTTCATAAAAACTGGCTTTAAAGGAACAATACACCCACTGAACACTGAACATAATCGCAAATTGAAATTGTCATAACTTTGCTTATTAAAATGTAACTTGTAAAATGTTCTATCCAGTATTGCAGTAACAGAAATTTTGATATGTGCCACCGAGTGGCAGGTTTTCCTGGATCCAGTCACATAAAGAGCTGGCGATATTTGATCTAAACCTCATTTGATTATCATGGAAAAAACATACACGATTTTCGCCTAAGTTGAAAAACAGACTTGTGATGACTAAGGTAAATCTAAAGGCTTGAATTGACAGTGTGCCTTGTAGTGCTGTTGTCAAAATGTGGTCTAAACAATGCTGCTTTCTGTTGACCGTCTTGTAAGTTGTAACTAGATCAGGCGATTCATGGTGGCAAATGTTTATAAATAGCATTTTTGGCAGTGTGTTGACAGAGTTGTTGCATTTGTTGATATCTACATTAAATGCACTACTGCTCCTGATACTATAAGTTTGACAGCTGAACAGCATGGGGGTCTCTCTCTCTCTCATTCCCAACTCCCTGTACCTGGTACTGGCAGTAGCAATCACGTGCAGAGTATTCACAGCTAGGGGGATTTCTTGGTCCCTTCCCACTGCAGTGCATGTATTTGCCCCATTAGGTTTTCATAATCGATGATATTTTGGGCCACATTGTGCCTGCGGTGATTTTCTGAAATAATCATAAGATCATTATGGTGTATTCAATATTTTTTCAACATCGACTAATTTTGATATTATCAAAATATGCTCAGCACTAGTCACATATATTGATATATGTTTCAAATAGTTTATTTGAAATTTATAAATTTAGTTCTTGAGGCAGTTTGACTTATCCCAATCATGTCACTGCCTTTTGAGTGGATACCAGTGCATACATCCTTTCTCAATCCCTACCCCCCCCCCCCCCCCCCCCGGCCACCACAAAAAATAACAAAACACAATACCTTACACATTTTAAAAATAGAAAAGCACAAGAGCGGAAACAATGGCAGGAAAAGAGATAATTAGGGTTACGTCACAAGTTGATCTTGGCAGTAGACAAACTGGCCCCTGGGTATGTTCCCCACCCCTGGGGCTTACTACGTCTCCCAAGTGTCAAACTTTGCCAGTCACGTTTACTGACATGACTGTTAAAAGTGCAGTATGAATTATCATGGTGTTTTCCTTAAAGCCACTGGCTAACATTTACCACAGTTAAAAAAATGTAAGCTACATAATCCTCTATGCTCCAAGTGTCTTTGATAAGGTCTAAAAATAAAACCCTGAAAAAATTGTATTTCAAAATGTTCATTTAGTGATTCAAAAAAGTGAAAATCGTAAGTTGACCGGATTCACGTGCCCATTTCCTCCCATAGACTTGCTGTGTGTTGATCTAGGCTATTTTTTACTCACCCCGAGTATTAATTGTTAATTCATTCATATCTTGCCTGTGGCAGCATAAAGTTCCAAATTTTTGTATTCTAGGGTGACCGTGTTTACTTGTCCATTTGAGCACTACTATGTAGCTCAGATAGCAAAGTTTGACAATTTTTTAAATTTGAAGCTCCACAATGTTAGCCTATCACTTTAATTATTCTGAGAATGTGGAGGGAAATGGACATGGCGAAAGTGGGTACTCAGTACTCGTGGATTTTCACTTTTTCAACGCACTAAATGATCATATTGGAGTACAACTTTTTGAGGGCTTCATTTTTAGACCTTATCAGAGACACTAAGAGCATGGAGGATTATGTAGCTGAGATTTCTAAAAACTCAGAACAGGTCATAGTGCCACAGCACTAATTGTGCCAGCCCCTAATCTTTCCAGTGCCAGGGTTATTTGGTGACTGTACAACAGATATGCAAGTATGCATGTAAACATGACATTGGCAAGTCACCAAAAGCGTGATAACATGACATCGGCAATGAAACAGTTAATATGGAGTTTAGGCAATATGGGAAACAGTGGGTTAAAGTGTATATTGCACTTTGCAGTATCAGCAGAGAGGGAATTAAGACATGATTTCCTATTGTAGTTTGTCACCGATTGGATAATCCCTGTGGTCAATACCTGGAACAGAAAGCCCGAACGTCCGTCGTCAGCCAACTAAATTGAAGTTCATCCCTTGCTTATCATATTTCCTGCTGGTAAAATGGCCGTTTTAAACTGTGGTTTTGATGTTACAGGTATTATGGTAATTTGGTCAATTAAAAGTCAGATTTATATATTCGCATCAATAACCGATATTAGAGACAGGGTACAGTGGATAAGTTATGCTTTGCACTTTATTATGGTTTTACCTAGTGCGATCAGGAATGACAATATGATTAGTTATCTCGTTAAGATGTGAAATTGTTCCATTAATTGAAAACTCAAACCCATATTATCTCTCAGTTTTCATACGTTATGGAAATGTTCTGTATGTTGTAGAAGCTGGACTTCAGAATGTATAGGCCTACATAACTAATCTATCTCACCAAAAGAATCTGTTACCAGATTGAGTTGATTATTTTGCAAAATGGGCAGATTATTCATGATTTCTTCAGAAACTGGATGTGTTTTCATCCTATTGTGAATGCCCCTCAACTAGAACTTTTACCGGTGTATGCACATTATCATTTGCATAATAGGCCTTTATATCACTTCTTTTTGTACTTGCTCATTCACTGCTCATTCACTACATGTATTTTTATGTAGACTCTACAAGTATATTGAAGCATCGATTATTAATTTTCCTTAGTCCAGTTTTCCGTAAAAGCTCCACCATGATATTCTTATGGTAGATTATGCACAAGACATTTTACTGTTAGTAGTCAACAGCTGGCATAGGTAAGGATCTGGTTACCATGGAAACAACATGAGCATCTATTTATGAGTATGAATGTAGCATTTTTATCTCACAACCAATCATGACTCATTCTCAAACCATCCCCAGACCCGTCTTTACACCTGTCTGTGGTTTAATTGAAATCAATGTTACACATTGTATGCATTCAGAGCCCAAAATAGGACACTTGAATGCACGTGCAGGAACACATGTCGGGAGATTGCCAAATGATAGTACTTTCATCACAAGATATGGTTAGATCTGATCTGTGATGCTGGAGACTCTCCTGAAGTATTTAGTTGGAGTTGCATCTTATTATTCTGATATTAAATTGTGAACATAGATTGGAGGATAACAGCCATAGCCCCAGAGAACCATGGGTCCACTGTAGAGCCAAGATACCATTGTATCAAAACCAAAGAAAATCAGACTATTGCACAGGTAACCAGTAGGAAACGTGAATATGAAGAACTTATCTGCAAATGTCAAGTTTTGAGCATTCGGCGAGAGATAATGTCAGTGTATGTGAACGCTATGAATCATCGGCCTCAAGTGTCGTTGCGCGGTTCTCGGATTTCGGCTGACGGAAAGACCAAATCCCCGAGTAAACCCCCGAAAGCTTTTGTTGCTGCACATGCTGTAATGCCGGGCAGGTGTTGAGGACGGGCGGGTTGATCGGGGGAATTCTGTTTGTTTGGGGGAGGGGGAGGTGGTGATTGGGGGAGGGGGAGAGTAATTGAGAGTGAATGAGAGTGATTAGCAGGTTTGTATGGGTCAGGTAATATCTGGAGAGTCAGGGCATTTGTAAATACTTTTTCTAGAGGCAAAAAGTGAGGGAAGTAATCATTTTTTCCCTGAAAAGTTGGGGAAATCATTTATCTAAGATAATTTAAAAGTGACACTTCATTAGGAGCTTGCCATTCTTACCATGATGTTTATTCAACTGCTTTAAAATGTAAACACGGTCTTGAAAATAAAATTTTCTGCTCTGGAAAGTTATGGAAATTCAGGGAATATTGAAAATGTTAAAGTGTATGAACCCTGGATTAGGGATCATAATTTGGTAGGATAACTAGATCTTTTAATCAGTTTTGTAGCACAAATAGACCAACAGATTTGTCTTAAAAGATTGGGCAGTTAACTTGTGAGGTCTTGAAGGTGGAGAAATGGCAGATTTAAATGAAATATGTTGAAGACAGATATTACTGTCTTCCTTAAATGTGTTACTTCACCTAGAAAACAGTTATCCACAGACTAACAGGTGGACAGAAATTCAGTCAGCAGTCGTTCTGACTCAGCATGCCAGTTTCTGTCAGTCCATCTGTGTTTTCCTGTAGTCACTGGGGTTGGGATTGGGTAAGATGGAATAAACTAGATCATTTAGACCCAGTGGGCTATATGATCACCAAGATCTTGAGATTTTTCTGAAGAAAAAAGCAGTTAATCTTGTGAGATGTTCAGGTTTGAAAAGCTTTGGATCAACAAGTGACACATGGATTTTCTGTGTAGTTTAATTTGATTCATCATCCCACATGAACATACTGATATTTAAGGGATATAAGCTGGCTGGGACCACTATCTCTTGGACTTAAGACAAGTTTTGAAAGTCATGCAAGATGATACAGCATGGTATTACAATGTAGAGCTTGGCATTTCTTGACAAGTTGTTGAAGTTCAGGGCTGAAAAAGTGAGAAAGAGCCTCCAAATTCAGCAGGTCATCTCAGCAGATATAAAATTTGTTATGAAATATCACTCTTTACCATCTTGAAAACTAGAACAAGACGTGAGTCACGTAAATCTGAAGGAAACGAGTTAGAGGTGATTGCGATGTTGATAAAAGAATGAACTTGTCGTATATAGACAAGTGTTCTTTCTTGGGGGGGGGGGGTAGAGTACAGGCTTAGATAATACATCACCTTTTGAAAGGACCTTTTTCCAGTACTTGATGACAGATATGTTGTTAACCCGTTGGTGACAGAAACTGATTGTGCCTTGTGTTAAGTCTATGGGATTTTCAGGATCTCAGAAGTAACAGGTTATTATTCTAAAGCAGTATATGACACAATGCCTTGATATCAATGCCACTGGTCTGCTCAGAGTCTAAGGCCCTGGTTACACCGACATAACCGTTCTGAGAACGGTCTCAGAACGCTTCCATTAATCATCTCGGAACGGGTTTGGACCTTCACTGGTGTGGTTACACCGCCGTCAGACGACCCGTCTCATGTTCAGTAGAGCAGCGGTTTACCACTGGCAACGATTAAACCACGCCCCTTCCTTGGTCAAATGTCTATCCGTACTTCCGGCCGACGCGGTTCGCGTGTATACTGATGTTTTGTAACTTCCTGTGCTGGACCGGTTTTGGAACGCTTGTGTGGTTACACCGCGTTCGAAACGGTCTGAGAACGGTCTCAGACTACCTCTGGAGGTGGTCCGACAAAAACGCTTTCGGAACGCTTTTGGACCACTTTTGGGTCGGTTGTTGTGGTTACACCGCGAGTGAACCGTTCTGAGACCGTTCTCAGAACGCTTTTGACTTTCGGTGTAACCGGGGTCTAGAAGACCTGTAAAGTCTAGGTGGAGATAGGATAAATATCAGAGGAGGTAGGGGACTTTCAGAGGATGTGAACGTGAGAAGAAAAGAATGTGATTTCTATCAGAGGAGGTGAATGTGCATTTCACATAGATCTAGAAATTTTTAAGACTTTGACACAGTGACCAGTTCATTTGGGATATTAAACTGCTTGGGTGGAGTTTTGTTTGCGTAAATCGCCATGGAGATGAATGGTGAGGAAGGGATGGGAGGGATGGTGAGCGGTAGGGAGAGGGAATGGGATACCTAGGGGAGGAGAGGGGCTGGAGGTGGAGGTACATGTACATGTAGTGTATTTCAATTTAATTCATATTGACTGTATCACAAATGTATTCTCTACGTACTGGGTCAATTAAAGGTTAGTGACATGATTGGGAACACTTGATAATGCCTCAAGAACCAAATGAGTTTAAATATATACCAACTATACACTAGCAGGAGTGGATCTCCCACCTGGGAGGATTTGTCTGTAATTTGTTTACTTAAAGAGAATCAAGTATAAACATAGGAGTATCTTAATTTTACCCAGGGATGATGAAAATAAGCCCCATAGAGAGCCACACAGCAGGTTTCCGTGCTATGAGTGAAATTGACATTGTTTATTTTAGAATGAGTCAATGTTTGACTACAAGATTTTCACAGGAGAATCCTTGCATAGTTTACTTGATTCTAGAGTAGTACTTGCATCAAACTCTTAAACCACAGGCGACTCCCATATAATGAAGTCCTCGGGACCAGCAGTTTTCTTTCATTGTATCAAAATATTTTGTTATAACTGAACAGTTAAAGTATATGGAGATATACTATAATAATTTTGGGACTTGAATTTTCACTTAGTTGTAAAGGGAATTTCATTATAACAGGAGTGCATGGTGTACCAAGAATGAATATGTTGAACAATGATCTTTTTGTTCTAGTGAAATCATTTTTCCTTTGGGCAAGTTCAGGAACATGGGTGAAGGTGTGCAGTTGTTTTGTTGTACAATTTATGTTAACATGTGCAGGAAGGTATAACTGGGAGTGGTTGAATAAGAGGAAACACGGGGAGGGGGAAAGGGGGCATGAGTAAACCAGAGGTGTTATGGCGCAACATAGACACATACATTGCAAAACAATGTGACGGACACAACTACTCATCATCCCGCAACCGCAGACAAGATGCACGCCTGGGGTGAGATGGATTCGCAATGAAGTGGGGGGCGTAGCGAGGAAGGGGTTTCCTACGCACCAGACGTCCCACGGGACTTGGGCAGTGATG
>JZLH01S0241092.1:68160-86989 GCA_001188425.1 Eucidaris tribuloides | reverse complement strand
CTCCCCCCCCCCCCCCCCCCCGGTGGGCAGAGTGAGTAGAAAGATTGGAGAGTGATTGTACTGGGTACTCTGGAGTAATGAATAACAGTTCGATGGTCTAAACTGAGACTATTCAAGCCACCGAGGTTGGTATATTGTGATCAAAAAAATAAAACAAGGATGAAGCAGAGTACTTCACTTTGTTTACAGAAAGAGGTTTGGAAACTGTTCACAGGTTATTTGAATTCATCAACTCATTGAAGAAGATGGCATAAGCCTCTACAGAAACTTGTGGCATGAGGATCATTTAACAAGCCCAAAAGGTTTATTTTATTAGTAATTATCTTTCACTGCTAAAAAAGAATTTAAGTTTGCAATCCTATGAAAGGGTAGGTTTCAATATGAAGTTATTATAGTAGGTTCTAAGCTGCTGAAAACTTGATCAGGTGGAATATGTTTAAAGGTGTCATATTTTGATATTCAGAGGCATTGAAGGTACCACATATGAAATGCAGGATTCTTTAAAGCAGGGATCCACACAAAACCTGTTTTGGTCGGTTGGCATTTTAATCGGGCTAGTAAAATTTGTTTTTATTCATTAGTTGCCCCGAACAAAACTTTACTTGTCCAAATGAAAAAATACTTGTTAATTGTGGTACTATATTTTAGAGACTACATGGAACTTACCTTGTTAATTTTGTTGAAGTGTGTTTGCAAATTCTTATCATTACTTTGATTACTAACAATTTTGATGAAAAAGTCTTAAAAGTTCTTTAATACACTCTTGGATTTAAGTTGGAGATTTTTTACATGGCTGAATTGGGCAAGTACAATTAATTTTCATAAACTTCACTTGTTCCGAAAGTCAGGAAAGTATACTTGCACTGGTTAAAGGCAAAGTTTCACCCTGACGTCTTCGGTTTTAATACAAAAGCAAGATGAAATGAAAAAAAGCGTTTTATAGATGAAAATTTGGCGAAAAATTCCACCAAAGAATAAGCGGAGTTATGACTTTTCAAAAGTTTTAGTTCTGTGACGTCACATGCGAGGCAAGCTCCCAATATGTCATGTATTTAATTCATAAATTTCCCACTTTTTATTAGTATTGAAATTGAATGTGGTTTCATCCATAGGAAGCTTGTATGAAATAACTGTTTCTAAAACTTATATATGAATGCACAGGTTTAAAATCGTTTTCAATTTCTGAGAAAATGGACTTTTATGGGATTTTATATAACAGACAATGGGGAGCTGCTGCATGGACGTCACAAATTTAAAATTTAAAAGTTCAAATTTTTATCTTTGATGAATTTTCGCCAAACTTCGTTAACGATTCTCCTATTCTGGCTTTATAAAATCCAACTTGATTCAGGGTGAACCTTTGCCTTTAAGGGGGGGCACGTGGTAGTGTCGAAAGTGTTCGTAACTCTGCTTAAAGGGAAATGAAGCCCTGTTGTGAAGTAATTCCCCCGCATTTTGGACTTCGATGTTGCTGTCCGTGAAGACGCCAATTCCATGATTTACATGTTAGTTCCTCGTTGTGCTTTTCTTCTTCATATCTTCCTCTTTCATCTCCTCCTCAGCTCTATCTCTTTCTCGACATACGTAGTATCAACACCGGATGGTAGATATGATATGATATGCCTATAGCTCTCCCCAGGGCCTCTAGGGGTCACTGAATTAACGTGATTGCTCGAAGGCACAAAAAGGCGCTATGGCATAACTGTAGAGATTAACCTTTATCATACAAAGATATAAGGATGTATTACATACTGTACATAAATTCATAATTTGTACTACAATAATGGAGGAATATGGATAACACAGATGTGGAATCCATACATAGGCCCGCACATTTTAACTTGTTTCTTTTATCGTTCAAAGGAACAAAACCCGCAGTTGAACAAGTTGGACAATGATATTTATATTGTAAGTTACATTCACATTGTCTTTTTTTTAAACCTTTGCTAAATAGAGGAAACGAGACAACTACATGCATTGTGATCATACATATTAAATTGTACAATTGTAACTGTGTTCATTTTATCTGTTTCAGAATGAAACAAAATTCCATTTGAACAAGATGGGAGAAGATATTTTGTCCCGCAGGTCATTTATGGAATAAATTGTAAAACTGATTATTTATGGTTTAGACCCCCCCCAAAAAAAAATAAAAAAAAATTTAATAGATAAATTAAAAATAAACTAATATTAAAATTAAATAAATAAATAACAGGAATAAAATCACTAAAATACATACAAATGATGAAATGCCAGTAGAGGTCTAAAGTTTCTAGACTGTGCAAAAATAGCTAGTTGAATTGAAGTTTACCGTAAAAATGATATCTGCTAATGTTGAGATATTTAAATGTATGTTTACATAATTCGAAAAGTGTTGCAAACCGGTCTAGGGCCTAATTTGAATTAAATTGCTTCCTTGCATAATCTTAAAAAAAGAAACAAATACACTAAAAAATGGAAGCAGAATTATTGGATCATCTTGATTATTTTCACACCTGTCACTATACTTTCAAGGCCAGTTGACCGGGGTGTTAAGTAGTTTCTTGCCAAGTTTTACAGGATGGTTTCTCTTAACATGTGCTAGAAAAAAGCCAGACTATACTCTTGTTAGGGAGAGATTTATTTGTAAGTATGCGAGGCAGTAAATCCTAAATCAGGTTTCTTCGCGTTAGGCCTGTCACCTTTTGGTTCCGTAGCAAATTAATGACGGCCATCCCAAATGTAAATTTAATGCGTGTTCACAAACGCCAAAACCTCCAATCTTGAACGACAGGTTATAATGAAGGGTGATGGCTATACTGAAACTATACATGTAGGAGGGGAGCCCTACATTGTACAGGATTGCGCATATACCAGAGTGTGGAATGCATACATAGTTTTATGACGTTTGGATGCATTCTGTGTAGCCGAAGCAGGTCTATGACACAGAAGGCTGATTATTGTCTGTAAAATATAAAACTTCTTGTCAATAAAATATCTGCGTTTCTTTAGTGCATCAATTTGGTTAGACTTTTCTCAAAGAAATTTTCTCTTAAATTACAGGTAACCTGGCATTCAAGTTATCTTCTTATTGACACTGATAAGTGATATGCATTCTGTGAAGCCAAAGCAGTCATGATACAGAAGCAGATATTGTGTAAATATAACTTGTCAATAAAATATCTGCTTTTCTTTAGTGCGTCAATCGGGTTGGAATTTTCTCAAAGGAATTTTCTTTAAATTATGGGTAATCTTGCGTGCAAGTTATCTGCCTGTCACATTCAACGTGATCATCATATATATGTAGTTGTACAGTTAAGAGATAAATGTATTGGATATTGAATGTGAACTTTTAGAAATATTTTAGGTCAAGACAAAACAAAATAGAGCAAACTCTTTTACCTGCATTGAAGCACAACATTATGGATGGATGATATGTGACCCATTGCAATGAAAACCACCTCAAAAGTTGCAAAATATAAAGACATGAAAAACAGAAACTAGGTCATTGACATGAAATGATAAAAGATTGTTCATTTAAATTGAACGTTTGATACCTCTTATGCCAAATTTGAATGTCTATCCAGTGTGTATTAAATTTTCAAATTTATGTTTCTGTATTTTTTATGTGTTTTAGATTTTGTGACTTTATACAGGTTTGTCGTGACAGGTCACATATTAATGATATGATTGGATTGCCAATTTGCTGATTAATTGCACTTACCTAAATCTGGATGGAGTGTAAATGATTATGATAATTTGATTTGCCTATTCGTAGGACCACAAGGTTACACTTATCTGTGTGAAAGGCTGAACTCATACATGTATCATACATGTTCATGTACAATCATGTATTAATGAGTTAAGCTGTAGAAAGAGCAAGAGAGCTCAGAGGGAGGAAATCCTGCAAGGCTTTCCCGTTTTCGGAGCTGACAGACGTTTCTGCGATTGGGCTGGCAGCCCGATGGAGGCATGTCCCAGGAAACCAAATTCATCCTCTGGTGATCCAGTGCCAATTGGCCTTATTTCCAGCTGTCAGACCAAGCTGTCAACGGACCTGTCGCTATCCAGTAATTAGTCCGGTGCTTCCTTGCGAGTAGTTCAAAGACCTGGAACTGTCTGGTGTTACCATGAAGGTTATTTGTACCTCCTTAATTATACTGTGTATGATACTTGTAAAAAATCAGTTTTATCTGGGCCTCACCTGTTGCGTAATTAATAATTGTGTGTTTGTGTTGAGATATTAGCGCTATATCTGTGCATTTTGGCTTCTCATAGAGTGATTTATTGATGATTTAATTAACTTATTAATGCGATTGCATCTTTAACTAATTTTCATTTGTTCTGATGTAATAAACAGTCATAGATCCAGGACTTTTCATTTATTTATTTATTTATTATTTTATTGATAAATAAATAAATTTAAATACATTTATCATTTATAATGATAAATTATTATTATAAATGGGGGCAAAGTTAACCTGTTGCATCCTAGCTTTCAATCTATTCAACATACAAGTACACTGTACATGAACAGGTTCTGTCACTAAAACTAGAAATGATGTGTGATAACAGTGTATATTGCACTCATATGAGATTGATAGATTTATGATCACCCCAACTTATTCTCAAAAATTCTGAACTATTCTGTGACTTTCGTGCTAATTAACATACAGTAAATTCATCTCGATTGTGATTTAGTACAAATTTAACAGAAACAAATACCAGCGACATAAAATATTAGTGATGGTAGTGAGCAAGGTTGAATAAGGTAATTAAAATATATATGTCATCAAAAACTTATGCATCGTAAGTGAAGGTTACTTGCTACAGCTATCGTAGCTGAGAATTCATCTTCCTAGTATCCTAGCTTTGTGTGCTGTCCTTCCGCCATGTATGTTCGCGACAAACATCCACTACCCTTCCGTTGAAGGCAAGGTTCACCCTGACATCGAGTTGGTTTTAATAAAAGCAGAACAATGAGAGAAACATATTTATGAAAGTTTAATGAAAATCCATCAAAGAATATAAACACAGTTATGAGATTTCAAAGTTTTAAATTTGTGACGTCACATGCGAGCAGCTCCCCATATGTCATGTGATATGAATTCCATAAAAGTGTCGTTTTCTCAGAAATTTGAAAAAGATATTACCTGTGCATTCAATATATTATCAGAAACATTATTTCATACATGCTTTTATGAAAAAAACCCCATTCAATTGTCATGACCCATTAAAAAATGGCAATTTATGGAATTTATATTACAAGACATATTGGGAGCTGCTCGCATGTGACGTCACAAATTCTTTGGTGGATTTTCGCCAAACTTTCATTAACCCCTTGGGGACGACGGGCTTGTACAGAAGCCGAGTACATTACACACTCAGAGACGACGGGCTTCTACAGAAGCCCAGAATATATGACACAAATTTCGGTCAAACATTGGATAAACGGTAGAGTTTCATTACTTAATGCGTCTGTCCCCGAAATTACACATTTTTGACTAGTATGAAATAAGAAAATAAATATTGTGAGAGGAATTTTATCAGAATATATGGGTTTATATTCGCTTCAAATTCAAACACGTGCAAATCGCGTCGTCTCTCAATGAACAACAGTGCTGTATAGCATCGAGCCCAAGGGGTTAATATGTTTCTCTCATTGTTCTGCTTTTATTAAAACCAACATGATGTCAGGGTGAACCTTGCCTTTAAGTACTGTAGGTGTCTCAACCCCCCACTGCACAAATTAATTAATACACTTCAAGAACGAAGGCAAGCTAGGGGGTCTTCCACACCTGTTTATTTTTATCCCACCATGTAAACGACGATAATGTTATGGTTGTTCAGAACCAAGTGACGAGATTTGCCCTGGATTAACCCCGAACTTGATGTTGTAGGTATTCGCTACTTCTGCAGGCAACTGATATCGTGTCTTGTTATGTTAGTGAAAATGTATGGCTAAACCCGCTAAGGTGAATGTAGCTACAGGTAATGAGGACTAAAACTGTGTCAATACTTCATATCTCGGCACGTAATTTGGGTGACTCGAGATTGTCGTCTGGCGGGCGATAAAGCCAGCCCCAATCAAAATGGCGGCTCAAAAGTGATTTGAAAATATGCGCTTATATAAAGTACACATTTAACACTCCAGAAATGGCACCTTGTTGAAGACATGTAACTGTGCGCTTTTAGGAAGGTACCTGCCAAAAGTCATTAATTTAATGAAAACATAATTTGTCAGTAACAATCTTGCTGAGAGGTAAGTCATATTTTGGTCCCTGGGCTAGACTTGACTCAGACTTTATGGTACCAAAAGCCATAAATAGTGCCGATATATGCAGTCAAGATATTTATCATGACTTGCACTATTTCAAACAGGGTTGGCAGTTTAAATCAGTGGTGATTTAAATCATGACTTAAATCGTGATTTAAATCATGATTTTTTGAAAAAAAATCAGTGATTTAAATCAAATAAATTGATTTATTAATTTAAATCACGATTTAAATCATGATTTAAATCGTGATTTAAATCACCCCTTTAAAAAAAAACATAATTTTTTCCTAATCCTGATTTCAAATAAGTATGGAATCCAACTTTAAAAAGCAACAATGTAATATCTGTAGGCAATTGAAATTCAAATCATTGTGGGTGTACATGTATTTAATGTGCAGGAAAGCATACACTAACACATAATCTTAGTACTCAAACTGTATACTTTCATATTTCATTAGCCTACTGCCCTATTATTTTTTGTTCGAGGGGGGGGGGGGTGGATGGAGGGGGGCTGCACAAATTATGGAATTGTAATTGTGTGGCCTTGTCTTAGCTTTGCCAAATGATTTGAATGAAAATGCCCCAAAATTAGACATTTGTTTTCATATCAAGAAATTGATAAATAAATAATGTCTTCTTGTCTGAGTGCTATAAACGAACAAAGAAATCTGTGCCCATCTGTTTTCAGTATCTGTTTACCACAAACAAAGTAACCATTAAAATAAAACAAATCAAAAACCTATAAAAGAAACCTATAACAAAAAGTAGAAAAAGTATTAAAAAAATGACTGAAAAGTTCTGTGACTGTGTGTCGGAAGCTAGCTGTTTCCTGTTGTAGACAAGGTAATCAGCCCACCACAAAGTAGATAACCTTGACCAAACAATATCAAATATGGTTTATTTATTTGTTTATGGTCGGAATCGTCACAGCAGTTGAATGCCATTGACGTGAAATGTGCCAAACCGGAACATCTGTTGGCGGTCTAATGATTAAAGGTGGAATTTTTTGCTAAATAGAAATAATAGAATTTAAAAAAAATAATAATCAAGCTAGTGAATGGATTATTAAGGAAACTTATAATGGGTGTGAGTGTAAATATTTTGTTCTGTGTATATTTTGTGTTTGTTTTGATTAACCTCACATTACAAATGCATTAGTATGATGCATTGTTCTCAAAATTTATTTTCATTCTTCAGGATTAGATTGATATAATTATATGTAGTTTTGTGAACAGGAAATTACCACAATTTCTTTCCATTATTGAAGTGTTAACAGTTTGTCCTTTTGTGGTTATGGTAAAACACAAACAGTTGATTGACCACAGGAAAGTATATTGTGTCATACTTTGAATTTGTTTAATGAGGTGTGAGATGTTAATGAGAAAATATCTACAAGTGTTACATTTTCACCACAGATTTACCCTTGACAATAGTATGTGTGGTATGATTTAGTTATTCATAAGTTTACACCTTTTATTTACAGTAAGTAAGGAGAACCATCTGTCTCAAAAGGCATACTGTGTAATTCCTGACCACTTGAAACAGATTTCTGATGTTGTGGTTACACTCTCTACACTGAAACTTAACCCCTTTTTCTTGCTGCTACAAGTATTATTGACAGTATTGTTCAATGAGAGATTTTTTCTTGGTTGATTTTGTACGGTATATAAATTCATAAATTCAAAGGTTTCTTTTTAAAAAATTGTTCACATATTTATTTTCATTATACTGGTATTGTGAACTTATGGGACTGAGATATTTGTGTTTAATTGTTGGCGTGACTAGAATGATTATCATTTTCCAGGCTGCTGGACAAGCTTTCATTGTCAGTACCGTAGGTTAATGACATACCAGTATGCAAGAAAAAACAACTGATCTCTTAATGGAATGATAAACATGTGCATGTAGTTTCGAAAATAGATCACCTCCAAATAATGCTCAAACCTGTGATTGAGACACACTGTTTAAACCTGTATAAATACAGGCAAATGTGTGTATATTACTCAGTCATATTATTTACCTGTTTTAGTATATTTTGATTAAATTGTCAAAGCAAGAAATTCACACATTCATTCCTGATTTGTAGGAGATTCATGTATGTTGCATACAGTATGTATCACAGAGTGTTAAATTTTTCCAATTGACTAATGAATTGATTTTCTTTTACTGATATACTTACAGAGGACCAAGATGTGGACCTTGATGCTTTGCTCGGTGACCTGTGTGCAATGGAGCTCGACCTCCAGCAAAAAATTGACAGTTCAAATGCAAATTCCACAAAAGCGGCGACGACCCCCGCGAAAACGGAAACCAGTGACTTACCACCCCCGCCGCCCACGATGGGGGCCATGGATGGCATGGACCAAGAGCCGCTTCCGCCCCCACCCCCAATGATGGACGGTGACCTGCCACCACCCCCAGGCGACCTCCCAGCACCGCCGCCACCGGAAGAACCGGAAGAGGTGAGCACACCGGAGACACCAACACCGGCGGTGCCAGAGTCGCCCATGACACCGACCACACCAACACCCCAGTCACCGCGCCACACTGCGCCGGTACCGGCACCGGTCGTAGCACCGGCACACGAACCATCGAAGGTGCTACACACGCAACCGCCGGCACCTCTGAAGTTAAACGGTGCCATCGCAACGGGCACGAGTTCCACGGCACCTGCACTCCGCGTCACGGCAAGTTCACCATCACCGGTACCAAGTGGAAGCCCGATGTCGCCGTCGGCGTACCCACCTTTCGGGATACCGCCCGTAAGTTTGTTGTTTGTTTTTCTGTTGACATTATTGTCTGTTTTGTGCCTTGGCACCAAAGGTGTTGGAGGGATCATGTTTTTGAATTGTCAGCCTGATGATCTGTATTTAGAGTTTGTACAGCCACCCATGCATTATTGTTGCTGCAGACAGGGATTTTCTTCAAACTTGGTTGAAGTTGGAACCATGATGCACTTAGTTGTAAGGTCAGGAATCATTTACTTGTATGAAGTCAGTGACAATAACCTCAAAAAACGCAAATCAGATTTTAAACTAACTTGAGGCAAGCTTGTAGTACTAGATAGACAGGTGAACTAATTATTATTACTGATTCTTATTATTTTGAAGTTGAAATGTCAGAGATTTTGGAGCTATGTACATGTTTGAGATCACTGTGATGTATATGAAGGGCCTTGTAAGATGCCACATTATTTTAGTACATTGGACATCAAAATAGGGAGTATAGAGGCATACCCATCAATGTATGCAGGAATCATACTCTATTTTTGATAATAATAATTTAAAAAACATTAAAGTGTACATTATGTGATATCAAAGAGAAAAGAGGATATAAACTTGTCATTATTGTATTAGGATAAATTTATCTCTTTCAACCATACTTTACTCATAGGCCCAACTGACCCAGAGTGTGAGGGTGAAACTCAACGACTTGGAGTCAGAGCTCAAGAAGGACACCAGTCTCACAGAGGAAGAGAGGGCAGCCAAACTCAAAACGGAGAAGATCAAAATTGCTCTGGAGAAACTCAAGAAGGCCAGAGTACAAAAGGTATAAGATCTATTGTATAAACCACCAAAATCTGAAGTCACTCTTCTCATAGTCAACAAATTTCTTACCATTTTGACTGAAGAATTCTTTGCACTGGTTTGAAAGGAAACCAACACCCTAAAAATTTAGTTTTTCTTGGCTATGGAAACCGGATTTGCCCTGTGTTAACTCTATAGGATTTTCAGAATCTCGGAGGCAATGGGTTAAGATTTAGATTCAGTGGTTTAATGTTCGTGGTTTATTTTTCATTATTTATTTTCATAAATGTGTTGCTTGTCCTTGGCAATATCAAGTGAATGTTTACTATGGAACTGCAATTTGAAATAAGCAGCAGTTTATCCTGAAATGTGAGCTGCATGAATCTAAGATAATGCCTCAGTGGTAGATCAACTGGGATTTGAGTTCCCAGGATAATAGTTATGTCTTCAGGTGAAGATTTGATTGCAATTTTCTGTAAATTGAACACATCACATGTATTACAATGTCATGTCACAACAAAATTTTGGGTGTTGTTGTTTCCCTTTGAAATTGTGTGTGCATATTTAAAGGGAGAAGGCACCAGCAACTAACAGACATAAGTTAAGAATAAAAATGACATTGTGAGTATTGTGAGAATTATGGTACATGGTGACAAAAACAGCCTAAATAAGGGGTACTGTCTGATACTCACCCTCATCAAGGCCCTATAAATTAGTTAATTTGTGTTTATTTTACGTCTTTGTAAGTTTTACCCTAAGACAAAACTTGCAGAAACAGTTATAGGGGGAGGAGCTTATCAATTCAAACAGTGCATACATTACCATGGTGCGGCTAACACACGTCGCATGGCATGCATTGGTCACGCATGGTCAGCTCCCTGCGGTGCACGTACAATCTGATTGGTTGGCAAGGACTCAAATATTTTCTTAACTTATGCCTGTTAGTTGCTGGCACCTTCTCCCTTTAATGTACCATGCAGTAGACCAGGGCACCACATTGTGTAATGCCCTCTTGTTTCTAATATGTACGGTTGTATAGTATTGGTGCTGATGTTGAAGTTGTTTTTTTTAGGCCTGTAGCATTGCGTAAGACCACAAATCATAAAAAATTTGCACAAAAAGAGTTTTTGAACATTTAAAGTGATAGGCTAACATTGTGGAGCTTCAATTTAAAAAATAAACACCCTAGAATACACAAGTTTGGAAAGTTATGCTGCCAATGGCAAGATATGAATGAATAAACAATTGATACTTGGGGCGAGTACATGTAAAAAATAGCCTAGATCTACACACAGTAAGTCTATGGGAGGAAATGGTCAGGTGAATCCGGTCAACTTACAATTTTTCACTTTTTTAAAGCACTAAATAATGATTTTCAAATATAATTTTTTCAAGGCTTTATATTTAGACGTTATCAAAGACACTTGGAGCGGGGAGGATTATGTAGCTCACATTTTTTTTAACTGTGGTAAATGTTAGCCAGTGGCTTTAAAATTACATTACAATGTAACTTTTAAAAGGTTTATTAAACCCACAGTACAGAACTGAAAAAAAAACATTCCTGATTTCTATTTGGTACCCCAGGGCACCTTTTATGTCATCATTTGATATTTGATGAGTGACCTTGCTGAAATATTTGTGTTCACACTGTTGAGTGTACTTCTGAGGCCAGGCCCTACCACTACAGTTGGTCCTGTAACTGCACCTGGGCTGTCCATAAATCACCTGGGCAAGGGGGGGGGGGGGGGGGGATCTGGACTTGTGTGTAAGCTTCCTTATTGACTTTGTTTGCAGGGTTTATAGGCTGGCTTTAGATCCACCTATAAAAACCGTTTTGACTGTAGAACCTAATCACCATAATTTTGTTATGGTGACATGTATGTAAATTGGCTTTACCTTACTTATGTCAGTTACTCTGATACCAATACACTGATAATACTGGAATGTTAAAGATGGATTGCTCAAAAGACACTGTGACACTGATGAAAGTATAAACTGAATCTTTCAAATATTTCACGTGGCATTCTTCTTTCCATCAAGGGTTAATTGCCTAAATTTTTATCGAGCCAACAAGGTGGACCGTACCGAACCGTGTCAGAGGAGGCGCCTGAACACTCCTAAAGCGAACCGTACCGTACCGTACCGCTCCAGAAGCGTGCCAGCGAGGACCACATCCCGATGTGGTCTAGAGTGTGCCATGGGAACCGTACCGTGCCGCGCTGAGCACCTGAACGCATTCCGCAATACTTTAACGTGTGATTCCCTCAGATTAGAGAGTAAAGCGTACCGAATTGGTACCTCGGAGGCACGCTTCCCACATGTTTGCCTGAACACTCGCAAGTGAACCACTCTGGCACGGTTCGCATTGGATTGGCACGGTACGGTACGGTACGGTTCGCTTCCAAAAGCGCTTGAACAGGCCCTAAGGTATAACTTTGCACTCATTGTCCTGTTTGTAACCAAATTTGGATGATAAGACTTCATTTCATTCCTGGGATAAAAGGTCACTTTATGTCAAATGTGGTCAAATGTAAACTAAGGACTAAGGGCGCGAGACACATTATGGCTGTGGCATTTTTCCTGAATCTGCCTCTGATGTATATTTCTTTTCTTCACTGACCAGTTGATCTCGAGGGTGTACATGGAGGAAGGTAGTTCCAAGACCACATTTTCATCATGTAATATTTATAATCCTTTTCTTCACTCACCAGTTGATCGTGAGGGTGTAACAAGAAGGAAGTAGTTATAACGTAACACTCAATCCTTTTTTTCACTAACCAGCTGATCGTGAAGGTGTACATGGAGGATAGCAGCTTTAAAACCATGTTCGCAGATGAAACCATGCTGGTCAGGCAGGTTTGTCATATGCTAGTGGAGAAGACCCCTTGGGTTTTTTTGTGAGTCTGCCTCTTATGTGATGTATAATTCTTTTCTTCACTATCCAGTTGATCGTGAGGGTGTACATGGAGGACGGTAGCTCTAAGACCATGTTTGTTGATGAGACCATGCTGGTCAGGCAGGTCTGTCACATGCTAGTGGAGAAGAACCACCTGGAAGAGAGACCCGACTGGGCCATCATTGAACAGATCCCTGACCTCTACATGGGTAAGTATCTAGAAGGGTGTCTCTTGAAAATGGAGATGATTAAAAGCTGACCTGATATTTGCTCCCTCGACAGTTGCTCGGGTGACAATATCTCAACAGATAAAGAGTTAACGTTAGGGTTGGGGTTGCCATCGGGTTTTCAGCTCAGAATAGGGTTAGGGTTGCCATTGGTTTTCCAGCTCTGAATAAGGTTTGGGACTTTGGATTAGGGTTGCCATTGGGTTTCCAGTTCAGAATAAAGTTTGAGTTGGGTTGCCATTGGGTTTCCAGTTCAGAACAGAGTTAGGGTTAGGTTTGCCATTAGATTTCTAGTTCAACAATTCAGAATAGAGTTTGGGTTAGGGTTGTCATTGGGTTTCTAGTTCAGAATAGAGTTTGGGTTCAGGTTGCCATTAGGTTTCCAACTCAGATTAGGGTTAGGATTTAGTATTACGGGTTGGGTTAGGATTAGGGATTGGGTTGAGGTTAGGGTTAGTGTATGAAAACATTTTCGAAGCAATTGTCCCTGGACCAAATTTCATGGAACCGATTGAAAATGTCAGGTTAACCTTATGTAGTACCGAATTCATGATATCAAACTGATTCTGTAAACTGTGTACTCACTTGTGGGAGACTGTAAAATGGTACTAGGCTTGTAACCCTTAACAAAGTGTAGTATTAACCCATTGAAGATGGTTTGATTTTGCTTTAACACACATTTCCTGTAGATCCCGCAACAAGATATCTGGTGTCTAGTCTCCAACCGGTTTATCAGTCCAGGGGATTAGCCCTAGTCTAATCAATGAGGACCTTGTACTCCACTTCATCTGTTTTCATTGGTTTATGTCAGGGTTGGGCGGTAAATACCGGGTGGTAAATACCGGTATTTACCGGTAAATATCGTCTTGCTATTTTTGACAAAAGAGGGAAATACCGGGAAATACTGGGAAATACTATAAAAAAGTTATTTCTTGAAGGATAATAACTCAAAAATGTAGAGATTGTTGTTCAGTAAGTGTGATTCAACACAAAATACAACAAAAAACTAACTTAAGTGATGGTGGGGAACAAGGGACTCATTATGATTGGTGGGACAAATACAGGTATTTCCCGGGAAATTGCCAACCCTGGTTTATGTCTTGTGATCCACAGAGAGAGCCCTGGAGGATCATGAACATCTTGTGACAGACGTGATGCTGAACTGGAAGAGAGAGACGACCAACAGGATACTCTTCCAGGAGAGGAGAGATAAATATGCCATCTTCAAAAATCCACAGGTGAGATATTGAACTTACTGAACTTACTGATGCGCCGCACAGTCTATTTTGGTAGTGTACCAAAAAAAGAAATGTAGTGCGGCTAGGGTGAGGGGGCTATTCGCCCTTAGTAACCCAAATAAGACTGTATTTCTGATTTGAAGCTGTTGAGTGTTGTGGCGTTGACTGCAGATGAAGGGAGACTATTCCAATCCTGGATGACCCTTTGGCTAAATGTGTATTTTCTGACGTCGACTCGCATGTGCTGTTTTTGGATTTTACGTGAATGTCCTCTTGTACTCTGGTGTGTGGCAAGCTGGAAGATATCTGTTGGGTTGATTTTATCGATGTTATTGAAGATTTTGTATACTTGAATTAAATCTGCTCTCCTGTGTCTGTTTTCTAGTGTGCTGAGATGGAGTTTCTTTAATCTTTCCTCATAGGGCAGGTGTCTGAGATTTGAGATAAGTTTAGTCGTTCTTCTTTGTACCCCTTCTAACAGCTTGATGTCCTTTTTGAGGTGGGGTCTCCATACTTGGATGCAGTGATAATAAAGATAGTGATAATAAAGATTATTTATGAGAGCTATACACAAGAAGTAAAATAGTGCTCATATCAACTTAGATATAAAACAAAATCAGAAATGATAGTGAAAACAGACAGATATTTCGATTGTATTGAAGACATCAAGAGAAGTGCATTCCCTTATTCTGAGCGCAAGAGTATTCCAAAGTTTGGCGGCTGAAATACTAAAACATTCGTCACTAATTGAAAATACATTTCATAGAATGGTTAGCAGGATTTTGTCTGACATTGAATGTAGTATAGGAGTGAGTGTGTAAACAGAGATTAAGTTCTGAAGATTGGTAGGAGCAGAATGTTTCAAAAGTTTCTGAATGTATAAACACAGTTTGAGACAAATTTGAATGGAGGTCTTTCAATAGTGGATTATTTTGTGTTCTGCCGCTGAGTGCATTCTGATATGCAGTTGAGTTGCAGTGAGTATTGGGGTAGGAATAACATGGATGTTTACTTCGAATAAATTTGAGCAAAAAGTTGCAAAACTACTGGAAAATAAAAAAATTAAAAGAAATAAAAGATTGAATATGAATGGATATGTCAGAAAGTAAAAAAGGTCCAAGAGACAACAAGAATCATTTATAAACATCCATTTACAGGGGGATGGGGGTGTTCAATTGCAATCTCTATCATGGTCATCATGAAGGAAGGGAGTCAAGGTGCCACTCGTAGGGGAAATCCCTACCGTAGGGATTTTGGCCATGCGTAGGTTGTAGGGATACCCACGGGGAAAATGACCTTCCGTAGGGAAACGTAGGGGCTTTGATGATTTGTAGTGGGATGTAGGGGGTTTTGACAATTTTCAGAAATATTCGTAATTTTCCAAGGAAATCCGATTATATTCGCCCATTTTGTCCATCTCCGCCGAAGAAATTGTGATCAATATTTTGCATTTCTAAGGTTATTTTTTTAGGAAGAAACATACCTTCCTAGGGAAAAAGTCGATTTTGTAGGAGATAAACACGAGAAAACATAGGTTCGTATGGAAAATATGGTTAATTGGGCGTTAGGGGAAAAGTGGTGTCCATAGGGGAAAATACGCATGCGGCGTAGGGGGCAAATCAAAATTTTGAGTGGCAGCCCTGCGGAGTTGTCTAACCCTTTAGATCTGAATTGCATCCTATATCATCCCTAAGTATTCCTGTAACTCTCGATTTCTCCGTTTGTTGAGGCATGGTGGATTAGTTACGTTCTTAACCAAAATATCATCGCTGAGAGGCCAGAACGGAGGTGTTGCTCTAAATAACATTACACCTTTCTGTCTAACTGACCGATATAAAAAAAAAAAACATGAGAGAACGACACAGTAACATCGTCTACCACTGTGGTGTATTTATGAGCACTGACTGAAGAATGTGACTTTTCAAAAGTTGTCTTAAGTAGAATTAGTGTCACAAAAATGTTGAGAAAGGATCATTAAGGAGATATCTTCATAGATACATTTACACTTTTAAAACATGTTTAAAGTAAAGTTCCTACAACTTAATATATCTTCATCCATTGTTTTTTTAGAATATTTGCTGTCATTACATGCGTCTGAGGTCGCCACGCAATTTGCTGAAAGTCCAAGCAGTCCTGATCGACGAGTTCTTTAACGCTGGCACAGGATTCCAGAGATTGCAGCGCCCTCTATTCTGAGCAAGAGGGCAAAAAGTCCATGGAAGAAACAGCCATTTTTGTGCTACGAGGTCTGGGCTTTATTACTTGCCCCAAAGGAAAGTCGAAGTAAAATAGTCTTCCATTAAAACAGATGGGTTAATTTGTTGTTTGCACTGTACTGAAGTGATAGATTTGTTTTAATGTAGCTCGAGAGTGCAAATTATGTTTCAAGTGTTTGTTTAAATTCATTGGCATGCATATAATAAATGTTAAGAAGATTAAGTAATACTTTCAGTAAGTTGTTGTATCTATTAACATTTTGTCATTGTTATCGTCATCGTCTTCTTCTTTTCCTCCTCCTCTCTTTTCCTTTTGTTTTGATGTCCATCTTGATGATACCATAACTTGTCAAAAATTGTTTGATCAACCAAAACTATACATGGGCTTTAAAGTATCAGTATTTGATGTAAGAATTGAATCACATTTTTGGCGGAAGATAATCTTTGAAACATATGGATTTGAGTAATGTAATCTCAAAGTTAAAACAAGAGTAAAAAATATATATGAAGTATGAGAATAGAAATGACAGTTATTTTTATGTAGATACAGCCATAGCTTTAGAACTTGTACTAGTATCTGGGTCAAGATTTCACTTCCTACAATCTTTTAGGCTTCACGTGAAGTAGGAGAGTATTTTCTGTAATGTGTAAATATATATGTAAATGTGACATTTCAGTCTTACAGATAATGAACGTGACTATTTCAGTTGTGTGAATTCAACAGTTGTGTCTGTAAGTTTTACATCTAGCCTGCTTTTGTTTTCTGTAAAAGGAAAAGCAAATTAGGATTTGAAAGCATGTATTTGGGCTCTGTATTTTTTTAAAGCAAATACCCATACCTATCTGTATCATAGTAGCATTCAGCTAAATAAATACATACAGACACAAAAAAATAGCTTGCTTGTTTAATTGTTGAAACATTAATTGTATCACAGACATTTCATACTGGTATGAAATATTGTAACATTTTGAATGCTGCTTTAAATGGTTCAAATGCTTACCAAAAATGCAGTTTATCTTTCCAGTACGTGGTTGCAGTTTGAAGAAAAAATAAGGTCTTTTTTTCTTTATTTCCACTGATATCTCAGTCATATAGAAATTCATTGCAGAGTGATGGTACTTAAATGTAATATTTCTGAATTTAAACCTTGTTTATTTCAAATGTAAGGGTGCAACTTTTGCTTTTCATTTTAACAAAACAAAATAATGAAAGCAATTTTTTTTCTGATATGAGATTCTCTGTCGGTAAGTATTACCTTTAGAACTTGTTTCAGTATCATTTTCATTTTAAAATCCTATGGTAATATAAAAAATATTACTAAAATGTATTCAAAAGGATTTCTGCATTTGAAGTTATATGTCAACTTTTGTCCATTGCATGGGTTATGGTGATTTTGTATTCAGTTATTCACATCATGGTAGTGGAATTTGACAGAGAATTATTTTTTTCAGGGATATTTGAGGAGAAAAGGTGTCATTCACTTTCCAAACTTGTTTGAGTAATATGCATATATTTAACTGAACTTGTCTGAACACAAATTGGTGAAAATATCACGGGTGCACACACAGTGTATCAATAATCTATTTCTACAAGTCGTGTACTGGACATTATTTGCTCTGGGGATTTCCCTGGCTATTGTTTTTATAGCTCGTCCAGGATCTAAGTGTACTTATGGGATACTTGAAACCTTCATACATGCCATAAAATACAAATATACAAACATAAGTAGTTGTAAAATAAGCATACATTATAGTGAGAGCCTTCAGTGTCCACTTGGATGTTCAGCCATTTGATCCGCTGTGGCACATGTACCACTATTAGCTTTCGGTGGGGTGTTAGTATTTATCCTTTTGTTGCTTGCCTAAAAGCCACATATGTACATAATTATATTAAATCAGAAACTGGCATATTCTTCACCCACATTATAGAAGCATAAACCTTACAATGCATATCCTCCAAACAAATGAGTATTGGGGCTACATCATATAGTAATGAGTTTGCTCATTTATTTTGTCAACCATAATTCAGAGTGAAAAGTTTTTATCATTCAAATGACATATTGCACATCAATTGTATACTATGACTAGTGTAGTTAGCGGTTTAAGTGTTTATTAATTTTTCTTGTCATCAGTAGACTAAGTGGAAATTGTAAATATAATTATGAATCCAGTGAGAAATAATAACAGTTAGCCATTGCTTTGTTAGATGTCTCAAGTTCTTTTGGGTTCAGTAAAGGGATTATTTGCTTTCAGGAATCCATGGGTTAATATTACTTGTGTATTGAGCGTTCATTCCAAATCATTTATTTTACTGTTGTTTATTTTCATTCATATGAATATTTGAATATTTAAAAGTAAATTTCAGTCTAATATATACGGTAATTCATAATGTGTATCATCTGCACTGGTGTATAGCAAGCATCCAATTCATTACACATTACAATGGGAAATTGGTACATAAACTATTAT
>JZLH01S0241092.1:53493-65660 GCA_001188425.1 Eucidaris tribuloides | reverse complement strand
AACGCGGTCTGAAATAGCCCAGTTAAAATAGGGTTAACACATGATTTGTCTTCAGGGGAATCAGTTTTGTGGCCACTATAGGCAGGTTGACTGCTATAGAGAGGTGGCCACTAAATACAGGTTTGACTGTACATTCAAATCTCACGCTTCATGAATACATGTACAGAAGGGACACGCTGCCTATAGAGGAAAGCGAACCAACTCCCCAGAGAGCAAAGGACACATAAATGAACCTTTGCAAGAAAGGACACCTTTCTACAAAGGATGCTGAATTGAAAAAGTTCCTAATCCTTCCCCCTCTATAGAAAAAAATGCCCCCACCCCAAACGAAATAGTCTGATTATGCCACTAATTGGCAAGGTAATGTAATTCCATGGGAACGAGAGAGAGGTCAATGAACGTAATAGGAAAATTTGCAATTAGGAGAAACACATGTGTTCAAGTACCATGTGAAACTAAACCACTAGAAGGTCCTACATGTTTATTTCTGCCACACCCACCAAGGTTTAACAAGCGGAGGTCAGCTACAGTTCCGGGATGTGTAAATTGGCATTTAAAGGGAGGTGTTGCTCGTGTTGTCACACAAAAGTAATGCTTTTAATTCTTTTAGTGCTGACCACTGTACATTTTATACATCATACATTTCACATGTAGATATTGTTGCGATTTGATGGGGTGATGTACAGGAGAGGCAATTTCTACCTTCTATCATTTTATTGTATTTTACTTCACTTTGTAAAGGCGTAAATATTAGGAAGTGAAATATTTTGTAGTTTCAAATTTGCCAAAACAAAAGCACAGCAAAAAATTCAGCGTATACAGTACACTTTGGTGGTATGCAAAATAATTGAATTGGCTTGTAGTGTCATGTTATGCTAAATACCCTTGTTTCTTTGACCCCAATATACATTATGCTCATAGAAATAGTAATGTAAAATACTAGGTGTTAAAAATAAGATTTGTCAATTTTAGTATCTAATAATACAACAAATATACACCAGATTAGACTGGCATTGAGTATAGTTGCAGTTGAATAGTGAACATTTATGGTGGAAGTGGTTTGAATAAGATATCAATATTCAGTTTTATGTAATTCATGCTTATTTAAAAAGTTAGGGTTCAGATTTTGCTCAATTCTACCCCCTGTACAAAATTGAAACTGTACAGAAATCTAATGGTGTGTGTGAGAGTGTGTGTCTAGTCCCCACACAATAGAAATAGACAATGGCTGTGGATAATGAATAGAGTCTAGCAGTCGCCAGGCTACTTATGAATGTTAATAAAGCATTTATATCCCCTGGATGTAGACTATGAGAGATCGGCATACCAAAGTTTCCAATGTGCAGTCTCTGGCAGCCATTGTCTATTTCTATTGTGTGGAGACTGAACACACACTCTCACACACACCATTTGATTTATGTACAGTTTCAATGTTTGTACAGGGGACTGGATATTGAGCAAAATCTGAACCCTAACTTTTTAAATAAGCATGAATTACATAAAACTTAATATTGATATCTTATTCAAACCACTTCCACCATAAATGTTCACTATTCAACTGCAACTATACTCAATGCCAGTCTAATCTGGTGTATATTTTTTGCATTATTAAATACTAAAATTGACAAATCTTATTTTTAACACCTTGTATATTTGAAGCAGAGCTGCCAAGTTGCCTAGATTTTGTAGGAGGTCTCCTAAACATTTACCACTCTTCCGACATCCTGGAAAACAAATTAAATTATCTCCCAGATTGATGAGATTTTCTTTAAAGTGTGCTCCATGTAATTTATAAATATGTCCCTGATAAGTCTTTGAAATATTTCTTTGTGTAACAAGTGGATGTTGACAGCTCTGTTGAGGTGATAACATCATTTTTACACTTCAGAAGAATGCATTTTGAGATGTTGTCTTTTTAGTTGTAAAGGGTTTTTGAGACCTGGGATGTGGAAGAAATTGTACAGATAAAGTACACATTTACATCTATAAATACATCAATTATTTGAAAAAAAAAACCAGGCAAATTGAAAGAAAAGGACTGATATGTTCTTATTATGCTGTGATAAAAAATGCTCATTGTTTTTTAAAGAAGTGGTAGATAAATTTGAATAGATCAAAATAATCCATTGTGATGTTTTGTTAGGTACATGTAGATGGTGCCAAAGAAGTTAAATGAAATTAGCCATCAATAAAATGATCACCGTTTTAATAATTAGCTAAATCAAGATTGACACTCAAATTCTGTCATTACACACACTTATTTATGCAGAAATTACTTGGGCACAATATGATGAAGTATTTTTCTTTTATCGCAGTGCTGCATTATTCATAGCTGCAAGGACAAGGTGATTCTTCTTCAATTCTGGCCACTGATCAAGAAAAACATTACCACTTCCTGAATAAACATCCTCATTGTTCCAAGTGTTGCTGAAGTACCCATTAAAACAAAACAAAACTCACATTAATGTTTACAAAAGATTCTATTATTGGTATATAAGTGGTTATGGCCAAGGTTATGTGATTGTGGTAGATCAAAGGAAGATAGTATTGATATATTCATTATGCTAATTTGAAAGCATATTCATGGTTGAAATTCAAAAAATTGGAAGGACACAATTGAGGTTATTAACTTTAATGTCATCACACTTTAGAAGACAAATAGACCTGTTCTAGAGCACAACAAAAGATGATGCACTAACCCAAGTTTATAGTTGTTCCTGAACCAAAGAAATGCCTAAATGAAGATACTCATAATTTTTTTATATTCTGGAAGCTCCCAGCTATGGCGGATGGAACAATGTCTTGTTCTCAAAGTGGAACAGATCTATACTTCATATAGCTGACAATGATTTTAGTGTGTTTATTTGAATATGTTTAGTTCGGGTTGAGTTCCCCACCCCACCTTCATCCCCACTCCCACCTCCATCCAGAAATACACTAGGATGTATATATAGCCCTTATTGAAAACTTAGGTTTGCCTGGGAAAGCTATTAAATACTGTTAAATGACTACCCAAATCATCCTTTCTGATAAACTTAAATACTATTCAGTTCAGTCCAACCTGTTTTATCATCCACCTCTCTATAGCAGCCATCTTGCTTATATTGGCCACTAAATAGATTCCCATGGAGACTAATTATGTGTTTAAAAATTAAAGAATCTGTCTATAGCAGCCACCTGTCTATAAAGGCCACATATCTTGTTTCCCTTGGGTGGCCACTGTTGAAAGTTTTCACTGTACGCTTGTATATTAGTTACATGTAATAAGAAAAAGTAAAAAAAGTTTGACATTTCTGGATCAAGGATGTCTGGTGTAATATCTAAGATAATTATTCATATTATTTGAAAAGATATATTTATCATCATATTTATCATATTTGAGGTCTGTTGACATATGTGAGCAGTAATCAGTTATGAAGAGAGATAATGTGATCAGGCCATATTCCACATACAGGTCCACCTAAACGTAATGTCTAACCCTCTCAATATCATTGACCTAATACAATATAGACATTTTACATAATTTAGTGACAGTGGGATTGCAAGAGTTAACTTAAATGTTCTTTGTTCTTGTTTTATACACCATGATAGCATCCTCAAATCCAACAAAAAAGCAAATACATCAAGTACCTGTGTGCTGAAGACTACAGGACATGCCAAAGGTGGACTGCAGGCATACGGCTTGCTAAGGTAATTTTCAAATACTGGAAAAGTGGAAATTTTCTTGCAATTAATCTTTTATGTTGAACCACATCAAGTGATGTTCGTGTGTTTTTCTTAAATTCAAGCCTCTAGGAAGAGAACTATATAATGACAACAGATCCATAAGCATCTACAGATTATATGCACTGTGGTTACTTAATCTCCCAAAGAAACAAATAATGTACTACATTTACTTTGCATGTTTTGAGGCATAACAGTGCTGCAATATATTTTTCCCTCCAACACATTTTAACCACTTGACTGCTGTAGGCTATAATGCGCACTGAACCCCTGGTGCTGAGGCATTTTTTTACACACACAAACGCCGTTTCTTTTGAATGGGACTATTAGCAATTAGGACTTGAACCAACACACACTCGAGGAAAAAAATTGTCAATGTCTATCAGATTTGCTATTTCCTATGTCCATAAAATAATCATCCTCACCTTCTGACACCTCAACAGATCCTTCACTAAAATCATCTTTGCTTCTGTCATCAAAAGTTTCATCAAAATCGTTCCGATTTGCTTGCACTGTAAGTCGCCATTTTGAACTGAGACGCTGTACACTTCACTACGGAGATGTATCAGAGCCTCTATAAATCACAGCAAAAGCCTCAATAATTTTTGTGGAATAGCGCCATCTGTTGTCCATAGTCTCAATTTTGATATTCAGGTGCTGTTTGCACAGTAGGGGTATGAACAGCGCGGTGCTGACTCTTCACAACACGCAATACGATAAGCACGTAATATTACATGATCCGCACACAATGTACACTCGCCAAGCACGTAATATTACGTGGTTTGCAGTCAAGTGGTTAATGCATTTTTAATGCAATAGTAATGCACATTGAAATACAACCTTGACAGTGCATAGTTTTGTGAAGATCAGAGAATAATACAAAGGGTGGTTTCAGGTGGATAAAATACCACTGGGTTGAATTTGTAATGCAATTCCAGCTTCTAGCCAGCAGAGAGTAAACAAATGTGTTCAAATTACATTACTTTGTCTTGGCCAATTGTGTATGCAATGCACTATAAAATACTATGTTGTAGATTTCAAAACTGCATGCACATGTAATGTGTCTATTTTACTTGTCATTGGGCTCTTACAAAACTGGGTTTGTTTAATGATGCATGTATTGTTCCATGATTTGAGTTTTGTGCAAATTGAGTGGAAACTAGTTTCAACTTGTTCAGGATCAGTCACGAATATGCCCATCCTGAGGTCTATGGAAAATGTGTTGACAGTAAAATGAATCAGGTTAACTTTTATTTCGTGGAAGAAACATAAGGATGTTTAGCGATTCTACAGCCTATTGATAGAAGATTTGCATTGAAGCCCAACTCAGTCAAAAGTAAGGACTTAGGATTTGCATATGAGTTTTGAGACTGCATTCAAATGCAAAGTTTCCAGCAATGGGCTTGAGGGTGATGTGATTATTTAAACACTGACTGAAGAAAAAATGTAATTTACCCCCAAATGGTGTGTAAAAGAGAATATACAAATGTACCCTTTTCTTTTTTGCAGTATAACAAATTGCTTCTGGACAACTACAACGAGACCCAGCGGGAGATGGCGGAGTATGCCTCCAGTACAGAGAGCATGTCCCAGTCCAGTAGTCTGACGGACACGGCCTCACTGTCCAGCATGCAGTCCAGCTCTAGCTCCCAGAGCTCTGGCAGCCTGCCTGCAACACATGGTAGGAGTTGGGATAGATCCCCCAGGGGGGCGTGTCCCGTAGAGGGGGGCGTGTCACTTTGATGCCTGTACATCATCTGAGTACATAAAAATGTGTAAAAAGGGTATTTTTTTTCAATGTTAGGCACATATCTGGCATATCATGCTAACCTTGTATGTGCCCTTATCCACATTTATAGGCCACAGGTCCAGTGTGCTAGTTCCTCCTGTGCCTGTTTTTTTTTTTAGAGTGTTCAATAACAGGTGTACCGACTTGCATGAAATAATGACATTAGCAATGCACCGAAGGCATGATGACGGTACAATGTCAAATCAACGAATGCACAAAATAGCGAGGTTTGGTGAAATTATTAAAGACCAAATGCGCAATAATGACTTCAATTCAAAACAGAAGTGTTTTTGAATGGGTTTGGATTAAACAGGCTAACAAAATCAATTCTAGTAAAACTCAATGTGAATGTTTCAGAGGATCATATATTGATGGGGGAGGGGGGTGGGGAGTTGTCCTCGCGGGGTAGTCGTCTGGAGAGGGGAGGGGATAATTCAGTTGGTATTCATCTAGGGGTACATGTAATTGTCGGGGGGGTACATGTAGATATAGTTGTACAGATGGTGGCTGTCCTAGATCTACTGATATAAATTCTCATATTTTGACTCTTCCCTGATACTGTAGTGTACTTTTACCCAATATGAAGTTGTAGAAGATCATGTATTGATGTCAATTCTTTCCTGTGTTTGGTCTCTTTTCTCATACATTAGGCTCTGGATCCAGTCCCAGCAACAGCTACACGGCGAATCTCAATGCCCCTCTGGTCCTTCCTCCCATGACGGCCCAATACCGGAAGAGCAGCGTGGGAAACATGTTTTCAAATGCCTGGAAACGGGGAGTGGAGGCTGAAAATCAACACCATCAGTCCATTCATAGAGTAACTACATCATCCCTTAAATCATTTTTTGTTTCCATGATTTTGTGTTGATGATCTTGATGTGTTAACCCTACCAGTACCAGTGATGCCACATTTCTGGAAATTTCGAGATTTTTTCAAAAATTTTTCCAGAATTCTTGGTATTTCCAGAAAATTCCAAATTGATTTCAAATTTTTAGATTAAAAAAAAAAAGAGAAAGCTCTTTAGTGTAAACTTCAGAATTCTGTTATTTTTGGCAATTTGTTTTGGTTGTGAAGGCATTGTAACAATTTGGGGGCTTGTCCGGGAAATAAGCGTAAATATACTCTGTTTATTCCTTGGGCTTGGTTGCTACTCTCTTTCGCACATGAATTTCAGGAAATTTGGAATGCTGCCTGTGGCATCTCTGCAGTTCCAGACTCTGAATATCATATGTAATGTCTATGTATTGTTGTTGCTATGGTACCTCAAGGTAAATTATGTCATTGTAATTGCTTGAAAATTTCAAAATATATATATTGAATTTGTCAGATTTGTGTCAAACAGTGTTTGTCGTGATATTTAAATATGTGTCTATTTGCTTGCAGCATATAAGTTTTTCATTTTTCTGTGTTCTTTGCCTATATGAGTTGGTTGAAATCAGTTTATTTACCGTGTATGTCCAGTGTACATGCAATTTAATGTGATGAAATTACTTGTACTGTCCCTTGTATTGAAGGTCTCCATCTGTTTAGGTGATGATATAATACAAGTTTACATTATTGACCATCTAATTATTTTCCCATGACTGTTTACCATGAACTTTTGGGCATTTCATAACATGTCATATAAACATTCAAAATGTTTCATTTCACCTCTTAATTCATTGTATGATACATTTGTATACATATTGTATCAGAGTAGTATGAATATAGGATGCCATTAAAATATTCATGAGTCATCCAGGAATATTAACTTAGGTTCTTTAGCTGTCTCATTATTCAATATGCATGAATTATTGGACACATTCTCTAAAAAATGTTTGGGGATAATGTAAAACTAGTACACCTGATCCTTTCTCTCAATTCTAAACCAGATGAGGTTGATCCAAAGCAAAATATAAATTCCTGTTTCCGAGTGTTAATCTTTGATCCTATATTTTACAATGAATTTTTCCAAATTTACATCACTAATATTCAAATTGGAATGAACCATTCTAATATTAGGGGGGACATAGGTGTGGCATGTTGTCATAGTATTGTCATTTGAATGCCAGTAGCAAGTTTGCTTGATTATTTTCTTGTGTTTTTGCATGTGCTTTGTGTATGTTGTATTTCTCTTTTCTTTTCATCATTGTTCAGGAACGCTTCAGTGTTCGTTCTTCATCGTTACCTTCTGGTCGTATACTAGATGAGGTGTGTTATCTATGCCTGGCCAAAGTTTGAATTATTCCTTGGTCCCACACTCTGTCTTTAATGTTGTGTCTTATCTCAATTTATGATCATTATAAGATTGTGTATCTGTTGTATAGGAGTTTTATGCAAATGTTCTGATTAACACTTTGGGTGCTGGCTAAAAATCCATGTGTGTTAACCAAAGACTGGATTGTTTTGTACTTATGTGTATAATCTTTCGAAAATGCACTTTTTCTGTAATAATCCGAATGCTATTGAGACAAGACATTTTAACTCATTAAGTTGGTTCAATGTGTCTTCACTTAAAGAAAAATATCATTAGTAGGAATTTCGGAGACGTGTATCATTCGAATTTAAAGGTACAGAACTGATTGTCTTCTCGGCGAACCGGTACGCTGATAGTACCTCATTGAGGTTACCTGTGGTCGAGCTGGTTCGCCGTCAGCACCCAAAGTGTTAACCCTTTGGAGACAATTTGAGTTCACTATAACATGTATTTTCCATAGACCCCCAACACGAGTTAACTCGGATTTGTCTCCAATGGGTTAAAATTCCAGTATGTGCTGCAATGCTTTGGGGAGAGAAATCAAGATTGAGGCATCGATCACTTTGATTGATGTCTCACAAATTGTGAAGTAGCACTTAATGTATTTGTGGAGGCGACAACATTATTTAGTATTGCTTAAACTACTTTCACATCAGATGGCTACAAAAAATATTTTGTTTAGAACAATGTATAACTGAAACAGATGGCAGAAGGGCATTGACTATTTGTGAGAATTGGAAATATTGCTGCTTCATGAGTACTCAAATGTAAATAGGATTTTTTTTCTTCGTTGAATAGTAGAACCAAATACCCATTGTGTAATTTTGTTGAATCATCTTGCTTTCTGTCAATATTTTTCTAAGTATTGGGTAAATTATTATTTTTGGTAATACCTCTTGTGTAAAGCCATACAAACACAGTGTAAGATGCTCATACATGGAAATCCTACTTAAATGATAATAATTCCAGTAATCATTTTTGCCCGTGTTCTTCTTTCGAATCTGAAACATTCATATTCATCAAATGTTGTGTTTTAAATCTATTTTTGTTAATAGGAGCCTGTTGACAATAGACCCCCTCTCGTGACCCCGACGAAGGCCAACTCCGGCAACACGTTTGACGACTTCGAGGTTCAGAAGGCGCTGCTCGACCTCGAGAGTGAAATAACCAGTCAGCCTCCTAACAACGCCAACGCCAACCCCACCCCCCAGCAGCAGGCAAGTAGTATTAGATACCCCGTAGATGCATCTAAACCGCTTGACAATAGTAATAACTGCAACGCCGTAACACGGGTGCAAGTAACCGCTTTGCATAACAATGCCGTCTCGGTGTCGGTGACGGACGGCGGCAGGCCGGCTCCCATCCCCGAGCCCGTCTGGCAGGAGCAGGGGGCCAAATTCCCGGGTCCGAGGAGGAGCTCCGACACTCAGCTGGGGAGCCGGACACCGTCCATTATGGCGGGGAGACAGAGAGGGGGAAGCCTGGCTAGTGCATGCGTCAAACGGGTCCAATTCAAGGAGGATCTGGAGGAAAAGATCCCCGACAACAACCCCTCCTATTACATAGAGCATGATCAGGAGTCCCCACCCCCTCCCCACCGCCCTCCCCAATCCCACAATCGCCTAACCTGCTTGCTGCTACTAACCCTAAACCTATCCCTAACTCTGCATGCTTTGCATATAGCCCCTTTGGCCAACCTGCTTGTGCACGCTCCCCCAGCCCACCTCCCCCCTCGTTCTTCTCCCAGTGCATGGCACAGACCACCACCTCAACTGCTCACTCCTCACCCTCCTCTTCTCAGCAGTCGGCGGGGCAGAGCCAGGCACAGTCTTACCACCCCTACACGCACACGGCCACATCCAACAGGGCGCAGCAGGACAGCATGGTGTACGGGAGACCGATGACGTACACGGCAGGTGTCGGGAGTCACCATCAACAAAATCAGCAACAGTCTGTCAGGCCACAACAACAACAGCAGTATGTGAGGCCGCAACAACAACATCAGCAACAGCATGTGAAGCCACAACAACAACAGCAGCAACAGCCACAGTATCAGCCACAATATCCGCCACAGCTTCAACGACACGCCTCGCTCGATCATCAGCACCAGCTGGTCCAGAACACGAGGCAAGCCAATCCAGTCTTTCTAAACGAACTCAGTAATGCACTAAAACCAAGGCAGACTCCTCCGCCCGTCAGCAGGCACACTGTCTCCGGGCATCCACCGCACCAGCCTTCTCAGCCCGCCCAGGCTCAAACTCCACCGCCACCCAGCCACCAACAACCCCAACCATCTCAGAGCTATCAGCCTCATCATCAAGCCCAGACCCACTCCCAGCTCCAGCAATCCCATTCTCAATCCCGCGTTCTACCGCCCCACCCCCAGATGCCCCAGCCACACTCCCAGCTCCAGCAGTCTTACTCCCAGCCCCTTCCCCACGCCCTCCAGCAGCAGCAGTCGTTCCCCCCACCCACCCAGCCCCGCCCCCAACACCCACACGTACAGTTCAACGTCCGAGACAAGCCCCCTCCCTCGCCGAAACCATCGATGTCAAATCACGTGCGACCACCCATGTCTCCCAAGCCATCGTCTCCCAAACCATCCTCACCCAAACCTATGGTGCAGCAGAGACCCTCCGTTAACAACAAACCAGCCGTGTCACCCAAGCCCAGTCCACGGGTTGAGAGGCCCCTACCGTCCTCCCCCAAACCCTCCCCGAAGCCATCGCCCAAACCTATGGCTAAACCCATGCACATCAACAATGTCTTGCCCCCAGGTGGTCCTCAGGGGGCGTTCGTGCAGCCCATGAGCCCCAGTTCATCAATCAGCTCTTCCCCCTCCCCATCCCCCTCCCCTTCCACCACTTTCAGGTTACCTCCCTTTCAAGCTAACAACAACCAACCACCTCAAAAGTCCAGCAGACCCCCACCCCCTCCTCCCAAACGAAGCGAAACCACGAGGTTAAGCACAATTGGGTCCCCCACCAAGGCGAAGAAACTTCCACCCGCACCCCCTCAGCGCGCCACCTAAAGTCACGTTTGCGTTTCTGTCTCGCCCCACCCCCACATCCCTTTTTTTTACACCAATCTCCCCCTTTATCCCTTCATTCCATTCCTTGCTACCCCATCCCCCTCTACCCCACCCCACCTTACCTCACATCCACTCACCACACCCCCACACTCACCTCACCCCCAAATCACCCCCACCTCACCTTTTCTTCTCTGACTTGCATATTCTCAGCAACAGAACACTGCTGCACAAACTTTGTGTGCTGTATCTGACTTTTGTTTTCAGAATCCGTAAGTGTATTGTATATATATATAAAAAAAAAAAATGCCCAAAGAATCCAGGAGATTGTTACATTTTATATGAAATCAAAGAGTATATCAAACAAAAAAGAGGCTAGTTTTTGACGTAAGGAGAATGACGAAGCGAGATCATGCATATAGAATTTCATACTTTGTATCTGTTTGGGTGTAATACTGTGTAAATATTGATAACAAAAATGTGGTTTATATAAAAAAAACAGACAAAATATTTTAGTATCATTACAGCCAAATGTATTAACTAGACGTAGATTAACCTACCATGTGATCGTTGATAATGTACACGTGGTCATTTGAAATCGTATTATTGATTTCGTATGTAATTTGAGTTGCTAATTTAATTACTTGCCATACATAACAAAGATGTGCAATGTCAAATTTGCCAGTTTGCATGAGTCACAGGATAAAAACCTTTCACTTATATTCACTTATACAAAATTATATTATTTTATTATGAATATATATATATATATATATATTGCAGCTGGACTGATGAGGCTAGCGTTATGAATTTATATCAACGTATATCATTTTAAAGTGTGTATATCCAATGTTATAACTATGTAGACCAGCTAACTTTCATTATTTTTAAGTAGAAATCAAAATGTGGTAAAAACAAACTTTTTTTTTGGGGGGGGGGGTAGTATATGTACAGAAACTTAAACTATACAAAATAATGCTACTAAAACTTGAACTATACTTAACTTAAACAGAAACAGCTCAAAACTTACAATGGCTGAACACTACATAAAATGCTACAAGTCTGTTTATCACACTTTCCACAAATGCTTGTTTGTATTTCATTAGAACAATGAAATATTAACAAAAATAAGTCAAATTTTCCCCATTTGGTTCATATCTATAGCACACATTTATGCTTAAAATATAGCCTATTAGGCAAACATGGTAAATAACAAAAAACTTGTATTTATATAAATATTTTTGAAGGCAATAATGCTGTGTTTCTTGTAAAATGTTTATCTGTACAGTTACATGTTAGGTGCACTTCTAGTTTGCAAATTGGGTCTGCAGTTGTGTTTTCCATGATTGGAAAGAAATCAATTCACGTTATCACAAATTTTGTCTGTAAA
>JZLH01S0241092.1:18448-36883 GCA_001188425.1 Eucidaris tribuloides | reverse complement strand
ATGAAAGCAACAACTCACAAATACTGTACGTCTCTGAGTCTACCATTCGTGAAAATATCTGTACACAAAAATAACAGCTTTTACAATAAATTAAATGAATGAGTACAGTCATGTAATTTAGGTGCACAGGAAGCTCTCACACCTGAATTATGATGAAGTGACAAAATGATGTAACGATGGAAGGAAAGTGACAGGAGGGGAAACAGTCATCAATTTAGGGTAAAATCATTCTAGAATCAAGTCCTCTATTCCAGGTTATTGCCATGACGATTTTGTGGTCAAGTGTATCCTCCTTATCATGATATAATTACTATCAAAAATTACTTTCACATGCTTTTTTTTTATTTGTACTTTTTATGGGCTCAATTCTGTCGTGGTCATAATTGAATTCAATATTGCTACACCTGTATATGAATACTTGTTTCTCCTCGAGTAAACACAAGTGAGGCAGAATCTGAAAGCCATGATATGCACTCTAGCCAGTGTAACCATTGGTATATGTTTCAACTCTCTTGGTTCTTGAGGCATTTTTTCTGCTCCCAATCATGTCACAGGGTCTTAATCTATTTTAAGCGCTTCTACTTTTCCTAAATGGTATGGTGTTATCATACATGTAGGTGTATGTAGGATTTTTTTTCGGGGGGGGGGGGATGGCCTATCTGACTGGAAAAAAAAATCATGGCCAACAGCCAAACAAAAAGCCAAAAGTGGGGATGTTGTCAAAAAATTTTCACAGATATTATGTTGCAAAAGCAGGGTGTTTAAACACACCCTCCCTTGTATGCATATGGTGGTAATAAGCTATTATATTCATATTAGCTTCTTTTCTTTAAGTCAGTGAAGAGCATCCCTAGAAGAAAAAAATAATAATTGAACAAAGTTATATTACGTTATATGTATATTGTTTGAATGTGGTGCTATATACAAGACTCAACTTAAGAAATTTGTACATAACATTTATAAGTAAACATATTTTGTTTTGTTTTCTATTGTTGGAATGAATTAGCATTTGTTTATCAAAATTTTCTTTGATACTTTGTCTAATGTTGCATTTCTTTTCTCTTTGGGACACAAAAATATAAAACAGTATTGCATTCATCTATGCAATAATAATCAAGACTCCATTGAAGAAGAAAAATGCTTGCCATTTTTATTGTCTATGCAAATTTGCAGAATGATGTTACATAATATCACGGATTGAAATAAAAGGTATAAAGTTTTTGGAAGAGCCTCATGTGAAAGTGTATATATGATTATAAACTGATATTTCCAACAGCCTTCACAATTTTAGAGGAATGATTTGAAATTTGTTCAACCATGGTATAGAAGATGGAATGATGTTAGTAACAATGGAATTGCTGAAAAAGTTTTGTATTATCTTAATTTTTGTCTTTAATTTCCATAGGTAAACAGAATCACAACTGTGCCATAATGTTATCTGTCTAGTAACAATGTATATATATATATCAGACAGACGCACACATAGGAAATTGCACCAAGATATATGAAAAAATATTGTGAATATCGGACATGTTGCCATAGAAAGGAGCAATGAAGCACACCAAAACATTTCAAGCAAATTGACAAAATAAACAAAACACATTAAAAAGTCAAACTGGGGCTTTGGGTATTTTATGAACTAATGTATCATTCATCTATCATCTTTCCACATTTTTAGGGTCAGAAATAATGCAGAAATGTGTGTTTTCTTTGATTTACAAAGACCTTAAATTAATGACAGAATGAAAAAAAACCCCTGTAAAGTTTGCTGGAAACCTAATCTAATTTTGTTCTAAGATTTCACAAGGCAAAGTGTAATTCACTGATGATAATATAAGACTTGCACATTTCCACCTGGGCAGAAATAAAGGAATGAGTTTATTACAAGTGTGCCAAATTTCAGTCCAATATGTCAAGTCCATCATTATACAATACCTGCTATGAAGTTTCAATTCCATCTTTCATATTCTGCTCTGTGTGGCAGAGATCACTGATCTAAACTATGTGATTGAAATGATCACTATCTTTGAGACTGTTCCCCCCCCCCCCCCATATCATACTAAAAACTCTGATAAAGAGCTGGACTTTTTCTTACAAATAATGAATACATAATTTTGGAAATTCTAACTACCGGTATGCAGTCTTGTAGTGTACATCTGGCTCTATGCGCATTGTGCAATCTGTGGTCAAAAGATCTGTCCCCATAACAATCTGGTCTGAAATAGCCCAGTTAAAAATAGGGTTAAGAGGATTACCTTTGTCCATATAAGATCATTTCAAAATTTTGCATCTTCAAATTGAGACCTTGAACTAATTTTTTTTCAGTGTTTCAGTCTTATTGTTCATTTTGTGGCAACTGGTCACGTGTAGAAACTTAACAATTAATGAATGATAATACCACTTCAAAGCTTTTCAGACTTTTTTTTTCTTCTTCCGACACTTTGTAAGAAAATGATGCACACATCTGTCAATTTGTTGTACAATAATATGATTGAGGTTACTGTAAAGTGTTGTATAGGGCTTTGTGCAAGCTGAGATTTGTTTTGTTATTTATGATTGTGTATATAGCTTACTAATAATGTCACATATGCATCTTGATATTATATATCTCATCTATCTATACCAAGTGTCAAACTTTGACTAATTTACGTCACTGATGAATATATGGAATGTATGTCATCTATTAAAAGAAATGTGAATATGAAACCTCAGGTTGTAAATGCATTCATGTTTTAGGTTTTGTGTTTGTGTGCATACAGTAGACTCTTGCCATAAAGAACACTGGTATAACAAAACTTTGTTATAATCAAATAAGTTTTCAAGTCGCAAAGATGAAATCTTCTTTGGATTTTATTTTTTATAACCGTGATAAACAAAATTTTTGATATAACAAAGTAATCGTCCTGGTACCAGTGAGTTATAGCAATAGTCTACTAAACACAACAAAAAAAGTAACTACCCCCTTTTTCAACTTACCATAACTTTTTAACAAAACAAGTTTGTGCAAAATAATTTGGCAAGAGTGTTCCTACACTAATTGACTAACTTCTGTGTGAAAATGTGATTGATCCGCCAGGTCATGCATGAGTGAGCATGCATTAAAGGTGAAAATGCCACTTTTCAAAAGTCACAGGAGTCATCTCTTATGCCAAAATAATGGTAAATAATGACATTTATTGCTTTATTTATAAAGTGTGCTCACTCAACCATGACATGGTTACAACCTCTTATGTTGGTACAACTTGTAAAGGTACATTTTGCTGAAAAATATCAGATTTCAATTTTTGCAATTAACTTAATGGATTTTACAATTTCAAAATTGAGAAAGGGTGGAAATTTTTTCAATTGAGCTCACTGAAGCGTAAAATATGCCAAAAGTGCCAAAGGAGGTACAAGGGGATCAAACGATAGATGATAAACATAAATAGCGATTAATCATTTATCAGAAACATAATTTGTCAAAATCCTGCATAAAAAATCCCCCAAAATGACCCTTGTGACTTTTGAAAAGGTACATTTGATGCAGTATTTGGTACCATGGGTCACCAAGTAGAAGATCCGCCATTTTGTTGATTTTAGTTTCATTTTGCAGCACTGTAACCCTGGGTTACAAAATTTATGTAAAAGTTTATGTAAGTCATAAGTGGTGAAAATAACACATTTAGCATTCAATTTTACCCCATTTTTACGTAAGTTTTAATGGCCTTTTTGTTGTGCACTTGCACAGCCTCTGCATCATTACCACTGATTTCAGCGATCATAACTGAAGAAAATATATTTTTTAACACAAGAGGCGCATGCAGCAACGCGGTACCCCGGTAATGACGGGTATGGCGTGGTGCATCATTTTTGCCTTTAATATGTGCTCGCTCATGCATGACTTGACGGATCAACCCATTTTCACACAGAATTTAGTCATTTAGTGCAGAAACACCCTTGCCAAATTATTTTGCTCACAAACCGTGCTTTTATAAAGCTTATAGTATTTTGAAATAGGGGGTAGTTACTTTTTTTGTTGTGTTTATATTTGAGTATGGGTCTGCTTGTGGAGTCATGATACAGATGACATTCCATGTGTTTACAGTTCATAAATAGATCAACTTTTCAAATACTGAGTTAGAAAAATGATAGATTTACCCATTGATATTTCTTTCAAAATATCCCAATTTGCATCAATTTGTATGATTGTGTGTGCATTCAAGTAAGTTTGATGTCTGAAAACTAAGTGTGCATGTGTACAGTGCACTCTCGTTATAAAGAACACTGATATACCAAAATTTCATTAATAAAGAAGTAAAATCTCTGGTCCCATATCTTGGATTTCCCTTGTATCTTATTGTTTTTGTAACCCTGATATAAAGAAATTTTGTTATAAAGAACAAATTTGATGGGTCCCAAGGACTTCTTTATATCGAGAGTGCACTGCATATTCTTGCCCAAGCAACAAAATATGAAACAAGGTACCGGTACATCATAATCCTCTATTTTATGGTTTATTTTCACATTTCATAATAAAACAGTAGGATATTATAGGTAGATATTTACAGTATATTTACCTTGACATATAGTATAAAACAGAAAAAAAATCACGGAAATGGGAAGTTTAACACGGAAAATGGAAAATGATGTAATGCTTAAAATTGGTAGTAGATTTCAAAATAAATTCTTTAACTAAATAATCCCATTACCAAGCATGAGAGTAACTTAAATTACCCTAGACCCTAGCCAACCCGTCTGCTGGCCGTTTTTCTCACTACCACAATTACAGCTGCTCCATTTCACTGAGGCTGAATTATAATCATGTATTAGGTATTATATGGTGTTTATATACATAATTGTGAGCAACATGGAAAATCACAGAAAATAGAAAATCTGAAAAACGGAATTTGGTAAAACAGAGAAATGGTTGCTTTAATACTGCATAATAGAGGTTGTTATGATCATGAACAGTATATACACTTTTGGGTGATAATGATAAAGTAAATATATACACATTTCTATGATTATGAATACGTGGACGTTCTGTGCAGATCAAAATTTTAGCTTGCAATATGATGCAAAATATATGGAAGTTAATTTATGTTTAAAGATTGCTCAAAATGCACAAAAAAACAAAAAAAAACATTAACTGGATAGATATCCTAGGAATAGCCTTTGATATTCAATCAGAGCCAGGTATCAATTTGCAATTTTACTTATTCGTCCATTTGCAGTTTTACTTATTCATCCATTGATTTACTTAAAGATTGTGTCATTGATTTGCACGTCAAAAAACATCTATATGAATCAAAGCTGAAATCATATCCAATGTGAAGATTTATATAAATAAACACCTCTCATAGAGACTCGGGGTAAAATATTGAGTTTTGGTGAAAATCTGGACGGTTAAACTTCATCCTTTTTCAAATTGCTCAGGAGCAATTTAAAAAAATCCGCGACGTCAAACGTGCACGTGCCGTTCCAAAATGGTCCGATCAGCCGTTAGTCAAAGGTCGCGCAGGAGATAGCCGTTAACCAATCAAAGGGCTGCGCTGGTCTTGCTACGGTGCACAGTAACCGCGATTCGCAGTTTGAGCAAAATTGAAACTCACAGAAAGAACAACATTCTGGTAACATGTCGTTATTAGTTTTTCTCATAAAACAACAAATTCATGACGTATGGATCTCAGACTTTCAACACACCATTTGTAAGTACTAAACTACCGTTTGGTATTGATAATGAAGGGAAGTAATGGACTTGCACATCCCTGACACAATCTTTAATTCTTTAAATTGGGTTTGCAAAGATATTGGGGAAGTGTCAGATTATCACACGGAAATAAATTATGGACAATGAGAGTACATATCAAACAATACTGTACAGTGATATATTTAATGTATTTACAGATATTTACAACTATACACACATTGTTGCCATGGTAAACTGGTAAAATTGCTACCTATAAGTTATTGTCAAGATATCAGGACACTTAAACATGATATAATTAAAATACTTTTTCATGATTGTAGAATGCAGTGAAATACAGAAAATCTGTAAGTGTGCACATTTACTTTCTATTACAACTTTTACCTTTCTTTCAAACTAAATCTGTCCTTCAACAAACAAGATATTTTGTTGCGATCAATATCAATGGAGATACTTCAACAAAAGAATTCACATGGGGTGTTTGGAAAGATCCTGGTCTAGATACCCCATTTTATGTCTAGAGTCTCAATATAAATGGATGAAAATGCTTTGTTAATTCATGTTTAATTGGATTCAGATTACAGTGCACTCTCGTTATAAAGAACACTGATATAGCAAAATTTCATCATAAAGAAGTAAAATCTCTTGTCCAATAACTTGGAATTTCTTTGATTTTATTGTTTTTGCAACCCTGATATAAAGAAATTTTGTTATAAAGAACAAATTTGATGGATTCCCAAGGACTTCTTTATAACAAGAGTGCACTGTATGAATATTATTTTCCGCAGTTCCAGAATCAAATCCAGACGAGCATTTCACAATAGAATTATACTCGGCTAATTTTGTAATAACCTTCCAGCAACGTACATTAAAATTAAAGATATGTAGTCTCAACGCCCCTTAAAAAATGAAGTTTAGAGCTTATCCTTGAAAATTAGTTTGCAAATATCTGCAGAGATCATGACACTTGTATGTGACAACACGATAATCTCCAATCCAGGTCCCCAATTTCATCTAGAACTTTGACAGACACATCCATCTTTAACACTTTGGGTGCCGGGTTGTTTTGGACTAATACATGTATGTGTATAACCTTTAAAAATGTATGCTTTTCTATAAAAATCCAAATGCTGTCGAGACAAGATATTTTAACTCATGTAGGTGATTCAATGTGTCTTCATTTTACGATGAACATCATTGATAGGAACTTCAGTGACGTTTGTCATTCGAATTAAAAAGTATGGAAGCGATTGTCTTCTCGGCGCACCGGTGGGCCGATAGCACCCAAAATGTTAACAAATTTGTTTCAATCAAAAAAAGAAAGAAAAGAAAAATGCTTGCTTCATGCTGTAAGCTTAAACTTTTTCCTGGCCTGGACGACAAACTTCATGAGGTCATTGCTCTGGTTTAATTCCGCTACCATCGCATCAAGGCCATCTAATGGAGGACTGCAGTCAGTCACTGAAAGAAAAAAAGTAAAAGAATGAAAGGGGAATGTGACTTGTCCTCATTCTTGCAATATGTCACTGATGCAATTTCAGGTGGAGGTCACTGTCTTGTTACTTTGATTATCTCACTTCATACAGAAATGGAGATATTTCTAATTTTTCATCTTGTACAGTGAATCACAAGGCTTGATTAGAAAAAAGTTATTTTCCTTCACCTATCTCAGCATAAATAAAAGTAGAATATTACACCTCTTTCTTATTTTTCTATTACAACTACAATTATGATATTGACAATTGTGAACAGGTAAAACGACTATTTTTCAGTAATTTATTGCAATAAAGGTGACAATTTATAGTGGTGTGGTGTGTTGTGTCAGATATAACATGAAGTTGAGATAAATTGCAGAACCACCACCACCACCCCACCGTCGTCATCATCAATATTATTTTTATTATTATCGCTGTTATCGTTACTACTACTACTACTACTACTACTACTTCTATTACTACTACTTCTACTATTACTACTACTTCTACTACTACTACCACTACAACTACTACTTCTTCTACTACTACTATCATTATTAGTTCTTTTGAGGGGTTTGGCGATTGCATAATGTGATAAGCCCAAAATAGATAATGTATTGGTTTCCAGTAAAAGGACCCCCAAACAATGGGTCGGCAGGTAGGGGAAAAAATTATTTTAAGCAAAAATTTTGTGTTAAGAAATAAATTCATTCTCAGACGTTTTTTTAATTTTGATAAAAAAATAAAATTTCCCCATATTTTGGTTTATTTTTCTCTACAGGATTTTCAGGGAAAATCTTGTAAAGTTCTAACATGCACAGACAAATATTTTATTTTGCTCGAAAGGCCATCAAATTTACTTTTTGGTACCCAACTCTCTCTTCCTAATTATCATGATGGCTACCTACCTTGGTAATTGTTGCTGTCTATCTTCAGGGTGAAGTAGAAGACTCTGTCGTGGGATTTCGGATCGACGTTGGTGAAGGCAAACTGTAGGTGTTCTCCTGAATATATGATAAATATGTGAATCTGATATTATACTTAGAAAATCAGGAATCTACGTTCTACTAGGTACTGAGTTACTCTAGAAAAAACATATATATCGTCAGTTGAGAGCCAGAAGGGCATTGTTGCTGTACAAAGTATATAGCGTTCGCGCCCTTCTGGTTCTAAGCCAATGATATTTCCCTTCTTATTGTACCTTAAAGTTTCTGCTACTTCTTCTCACTTTAAAATCTTTAACATTTTTTAAAACTTTATTACTCAGAAAAACATTGTTACACGATGAAACCAATGTTAATATAAAAATTATTTTCTATTCAGAGATGAATTATGAGGTATTTGTATACCACATAAGTTTCAATTAGATTTATTGCTATGGTATTTCAATTATTTGCTAGCATTTCTTTGTTGGAAACTATGTTTTACATCAAATCTATGTTACTGAGAAATTATATAGCATTTTCATGTTCTTTATGTTAGATTTATTTGCTATTCCTTCTCGACTACATTTTCCACATTCTTTTCATTTCTGCAGTATATGTGAGCAAAACATTTACAACTCGGGAAAACTTATGGTTATTAGTAAAACACTCACCATCAAGTTTCCTGAACTGGAGTGACATTCTGTCTTTGAAGTACATCTCTGCACTATTAAGGGCCTCTAACCTCTGTTTGGTGGCTTTTTCCTGGGCCTCTAGTACTGTATATAAACAAAATTAGCATGCATACCATAAAAACATTCTGTTTGCTTGTAAATATTGGTGTTTTAGTCATTATTTAATTAATTAAATAATTAATGTATTTATTTATTTATTTATTTATCTATTCATTTATATTTTTGTTTTTTCATGCATTTTCATAGTTTCTTTTATTTGGTTTAGTATTGATATATTTCCGGTTCAATTCTTTGATAATAACAACATAAACTTTCATATAACATAAATTACAATTGATACAGTGAATTCGGAATTTGTACAGTTTGATAGCATAGTTGGCATAGGGCACGTTGGGGCTGAATTGCACTGCACCGTTGTAGCGGCTGATCGGACGCATCATACACGCACTATGTTTTACACTATGCTTTTATAAACTCTTTAAAATTTACATTTAAACTCTAATAATTTGAAATCGGAGTGAAATAAGATTCTAGTATTTTGCAGAAGGCATGTCTTAAATGTATTCAACATGTATAAAAACATTATACTCAGGGTATTGGTACACTTTAACAGTAAATTTTCTCAAATTTGAGAAATATTGCCTTATTTGAAATTTGAGCTTTAACAAACTTACCGAAGTCAGCAGGATCTAAAAATATCACACTACTTTGAGTTCATGTGAAAAGAGCCAGTAGTTTTCGAGTTAGTGACAATTAAAGTGTTAAGGCCCTTCTGACGGGAATATATGCTAGGGCCCTTCTGCCGGGCAACTGACAATATATTTTGAGTGTTTCCAGAAACTAATCACTCACATTCTCGCTGTTCCTGGCACTGCTTAGTCTCCTCAACTAGCTGTTTCTCCCATTGTTCCTTCTGGAACAGCAGTTGTTCCTTCTTGGCTGTGGCCTGGTCTATGGCACTCTGAATCTGCTGGGCTCTGGACTGCTGGTCGGCGACAGCTAGGTGGACAAAACAGATCACGCTTCAAGTTATCAAAATCAAAATGGAAGACATGGCACTAAAGACATTGACTCTTGATTAGTGGTTTAAAGTCAAGGTGTCTCTTTTGCATGCCTCATAATTAAAAACTAAAAACTATTGTTTCTTGAAGAAGTTAAAGGGTAGGTTGAATGCATATTAGTTATTATTCATTGCTCAAAGGGCAAGGGAAAGTACTCCCACCAGCATCAATACATTTACAGGCAGATTACTTTGAACTCTGAGCAAGAACTTGACAAACCTTGTGCAGTAATGTGATGACATAGAGTGCCAAGGCCTTTATAATTACTGTAGAAGATTCGTCAAGTTCTTGCACAAAAATGTATGTAATTTGCATTCCAAGGGGACTGGTGTATACTGGTGTTGGTGTATATTTTATAAGCACTATCTTATGCCCTTGGAACAATGACATTGAACCCAACTTGCCCTTCCAACATCTTCATATTCTTGCGGTCTTAAACTTTTGCAAATGATGGTACACTGGTATCCATCTAGGAACCTTTAGCAAAGTATAGGAGCTAGAAACTCAGTTTAAGTGGAAATATAGTGACTGTTTAGACCCTTGACTTGAATCACCGTCTAGTATAGATGAAAATTCCTAGCAGAGAACATACACTAAATGGCCTTTGGTTTTCTTTTCTTTCTTTTTTTTTGGTTTTCAAATTCTAGGTAATTACTGATCATCAGACTTCAGACATGTTCCTCATCAATAGATTTTGATGAAATGAGCGATTTTTTTTGTAATGCACAAAGGAGGCAAATGAGATTCCCTGCCTTTAAATTTAGGCCTCAGTTTCATTATTCCATTATCATTGCATCAAAACATGTTCAAGCTTGCTAGTTGCTAGTTGATCAAATCATTTGAATATGTAACAGTAACATTGTAGGTACTATGGATTATTCAGAATCTCACTACTTAAGGGATTTGCTCAACAGAGTTTTCCTACAAGTTTTCTACAGAACGTATTTGTAAAATAACTCAGAAAACATATGCATGCTCTTTGGAAATCAATTTCAAACTCATTAAGGACTGATCATATTCATACTTTTGTGAGTGTATTATAACTACCCTGCTACATTTTTCCTCACTCAAACTGTAGTTTACTCACCTACATGTATTACACTCGAGAACACTGCCTGTAGTTCATTGTTTCAACAAATTATGTGTGTGGTGGAGTGAAGCACTGATACAATGTATTTACATAAGGTAGCAAAATGCTTGTTTCCTTCATAGTATGCATGCCTTTATTCAATTCTCCCTACTGCAAATACCAAACATTCATCAATGCATATTATCAGCAATCAATATCAACATCCTGAACTTTTATGCAGACATTCTAACTTTTGGGTTGACTCAGAAATTGGAACATGGGTGATACATTACCTTTACTTATCCTAAATACTCACCTAATTGATTGCTAGAGGCTTGGTCTTGTAGTTGTTTAATTTCAGCTTGAATTACTTGAATGTCATCTGTACAAATGAGAAAATTAAAATTGGAAGTATGAAATATGTGTACACACTTCACAATTTTGGTAAATAGATTTATATTTTATGCATCCCGGCATATTGAAAGGCTTGCTTCAACAGTAGTCTACTAGTAAAGTATTATGAAATGCATTTTTTTATGATTATGATTATTATCAATTATCATTATCATTATGTTATTATTTATTTTATTATTATATATTATTATTATTATTATTATTATTATTATTATTATTATTATTATTATTATTATTATTATTATTATCATTATTATTATTATTATTATTATTCATTATTATTACTTTTATATGAAAAGAACAGTGCAAATACATTCCACAAGATTTTCAAGAAAATAAATACATTTCATCATTCAATCACGTGTATAAATATCAATTTCTTGTCGATATCAAGTTGCAATACACTGGGAAAAATTTAATCCTCAAATCTCAATCAGAGTGGTAGTGGTAGTGGTACTCACTTTCTGCCTGTTGGATCCACTGCCTGTGCTGTGCCTGATGCTGGTTCAGATACTGGTGCAAACCATCACCAGTCCACTGGTGGATAAACTTGTCCTTGACCTGGGTCAACTTGCTAGCTAACCTGGCAATCTCCTGGTCAGCTTCGCTCCCCATGGGGCTGGCTGTTACATCCACTGACATGCTTGCCTGTTGAATACAAAAGTAAAATGAAAATGAGAAGACATTAAGTTGGGGGAATATAGACAGAGGGCCTGATAGATCAATTTTCCATTATTAACAGTCAGTAAAGGTCTGACACAATGAGTGTCCTACATTATAGATCTACTTTGATTACCGAAAAGAGGTCTGGAACTGGAAGACCAATTTTCAAAAAGGGTAGACTACGACAGACTCACCTCTTATAAGAAAAGGACCCGATAGACCGACTCTCCAATATCGCCGAAATCTCCAACAATAGAAAAGAATCTTTGTTAGAACGTGCGCCCATACCCTACTACTGTTCAGGAATTACATGTACACAATGTCAATGACAATGCCTGAAACTTATTTGAAAAACAAACAAACTCACTTTTACTAGAGGGGTGTCACTCGACTCTAGTCTACATGTGTAGACTCTGTTGGGTAAAAACGGTATCTCAACCATCACAGTAGGGAGGTCGGTGACTTTTTAATTTTTTTTAGAAACACAAGTTTGGTACCATTGGAAAGCTTGAAGAAAGAGAAATTCATAGCAGGTCAAAATATTGTCATATCATTACATAAGACTGACTTATTATAATTAGATCTAACGCTAGATCTATTTTCTTTCTTTTCAACAACAAAATTAAAAATATTCTGTCAACAAATCGCAGCTGCCTTAGTGCAAATACTAGCATCATAACAAATTAGTGGAAAATATACACACTTAAACAAAGCTTTCAGGTGGTACTACTTCTCTATAGGGTTTTTTTGCCTCCTTTATTTTCAAATCTGACAAAAACACGAAAAAAGTGGCCCAGTTCTGTAGATTGCACAGTTCAATGGAACATCTTTGTGTACTAGCAGTTGCAGATATGATTTTGATAAACAGGATTTCACTGAATTCCCTAATCACATTCACAGGGCATTGATTGCCTAATGTTAGGCTATAATTGTACATGTCATTACGTTCAGTGATATTGTTGTCATAATCATGAATAGATTCACGATCATGAGCACATCAAATTTTGAAATTTGATCGCATATTAGAGCTTTTAGACTCTAAATTTTTTTGTAAAAACAGCAACTCAAGACAGTGTCAAATGGTCAAGACAGTCTGAATTATTATTTTATTTACTATATGTTCATACATGTCATACCAATTAAATTATGACTTGAGTGTGATTTTTTGGTATACAGATTTACTCTTTTAGGATACGCGCAGGGTTCGACAGGTACATCTGACATTAAACACATAGATCTACGAATTCTACGGCAATTGGAGTTGAGCAATTACAGACGCAACTATCAATGTATGGGACTGAGGCAGCCACGTACAATATAAGGCATCATTGCATTGACATTTGGTGAACTTGTTGTATTACTCAATGACAATTTCATGAATACGAATGACACTACCTGTAAAATCAAAATGCATAAATTTCGACTTACTGTTTCAAACTAAGTTGACTGTAAGGAAACTTACCTATAATTTCGTTATGTTTTTCAGAAATTTTAACTCAAACTCAGCGGGAATTATGACGTCACGTTCAATTTCGAATGATTTCTTAAATGGACAAATATTTATAGAAATCATAACAAATATTATCATAATCACCAATTGAAATATATTTATAACTAAATTGATATTTTTGATTATCATTTTTGTAAGCAACAAGAGTAAGCAACTGAATTAATTCCATCAATATTGTTTCAAATTGGCACAATGATGGTCAAGTTTTGAGAACGGAATTTTTCCTTACGCGTAGTTAGAGAACACATACTCCGATTTGGTAAAAAAATGACTTGTAGAAGACCAGCAATATTTCCGTTTTCGAGGGCTGGTGCGCGTGCATTTTCCCCCGTGATTCACAAATGGATTTGCATCAATCTTTGCAGTTTGCACGACAATAATATCCAGACATTTTCAGTGCTCCGTTGGTATCAATTTCAAACGGATTTGCTGTAGCCGAACTGACATAAATCAAATGGAAGGCCAAGTTTCCCTACTTTGGTAAAAGGATTGAGCAAGTAACAAATTCCTCAAATTTGAGTTGTTTAAAGGTATTGGCTAACATTTACCACAGTTAAAAAATTATGAGCCACATGATTCCCCACGCTACCAGTGTCTTTGATGAGGTCTAAAAATGAAACCCTAAAAAAATTGTATTTCAAAATGATTATTTCGTGCTTTAAAAAAGTGAAAATCGTAAGTTGACCAGATTCACTTGCCCATTTCCTCCCATAGACTTACTGTGTGTACACCTAGGCTATAAAACTTGCCCCGAGTTTTAATTGTTTATTTATGCATAACTTGCCATTGGCAGTGTAACTTTCCAAACTTTGTTATTCTAGGGTGTTTATTTGTCCATTTGAACACTACTATGTAGCTCAGATATCAAAGTTTGACAATTTTTTAACTTGAAGCTCCACAATGTTAGCCTATCACTTTAAGCATACTGTGCTTCCAGGCAAAATTTGGGAGAAGAAATAATAATTCTAGCAAAAGATATTTAATCAAAACGGTGAGAAATTGTGGACGTCAGACAGAGGGCAGATACACATTGCTCTCAGTGCGAAATGACACTTTTGTCACCTGCTTCCTTAACCTTTATTGTTATGTGTAGGCTACTGCCGTGGACACGTTGACTTAATTGAGATGCATTAATACAAAACCCTTGTCACCAACTCTTTATTTTCGAACTAAATAAGCAATAAAGGACATATCAAATTTAAAAAAAACTCGAGAAAAAGGAAGGAATGGACAAAGAAATGAAAAAATTTCTCGGCAGTGCGTGGTTACTAGTGAACCGGATGCTGAGAAAGACAGAAGGAATTAATTTAATTAGTCATGAATGGATAATAGCCGTGGCACAGAGAGGTGCACGCACTCTGTCTCTTTCATTAATTTGTTCTTCCCAAAGTTTTTTATTTTATAGTCAAACAGTGGGCAGCCTAATTCGGCCGCGCTGAGCACCACTGAGTTCAAATGCTTCAATCCTCTGGTCATTGCTGGCTTTGCGCACTATTCGCAGAGCGCTAATTGGGGGAAATGATATTAATCACATCACTAAACTTTGGTTCAGAAGCTTGAACGAGGCCCCGAGAAGCCGCGGATTCTAGAGGATTGGCCGTTTGGGGCCAGGGATCATATCATATTCAAGAATTTGGCTCTAAATTGAGAACTGCCGGAATCAATATTCAATACAGTGCATCATCTTAAAATACCAAGAACCCACATTATTATTATTATCACCATTATTATTATTATTATTATTATTTGTTGTTGTTGTGTTAATAGTATTAACATTCATCATAATCTTCTTCATCTCCATTATAATCATCCACAATTACATTAGTGTTTGTAGGGTGTTTTGGGTAGGCATCAAGAATTCAAGATAATTATTGGATGTAAGGTCACAACCTGTTTTGGTCTAAATACTATTGATAGGAGGAGGGAGGAGCCAGGTGCGTTGGAGATGAGAGGGGAATATAAGAAGGAAATGGTATGATAATATTGATATGCTATCAAAGAGAGGAACTTGGTTACACTGGCATCAGATTGCTGGGGTGGGGCTCTTGCCATTCAGAATGTTATGAAGGGAATGTAATAACATATTGGCATTTTGGATAACATATATTAAAATATTATTTAGGAATTGTTTAATTTCTGAAACAGGGTATACATCAATATAACATTGACCCACCTTTGATTATGACTGATATGAATGAGGAATGAATCGACACTCGAGAATTTGGCTGATTAGAATTATATGGTATGCTGTTGTCATGAAAAGTCTGTCTATAAAGATCACAAGTTGGGAGGGGGAGAAGCAGAAGAAGAAGCAGAAGAGAAGAAGAAGAAGAAGAAGAAGAAGAATTAAAAAGAAGAAGAAGAAGGAAAAGAAGAAGAAACGTGATCCAGATTTTGCTGGAAACTCCTCGTATCCAACACTGACTCATCACCATCATCATCACTATCCTGCTCTTCTTTCTTCCTTCTCCTTCTCCTCTTTCCTCTTGAGTCCTCCTCTTCCTTCTCCAAGTTCCTCATATCTTTCCGTTTCGACCTAAATTTTCTCCTCCTCTCCTCCTCTTAGCACCATTGTCCATTGTCATTACCTCCATCAATGCATCACCACCACCACCACCCGTATCACCACGGTACCACCAGTAAACTAGCTGTACCACCTTAACTAGCTGTACCATCACAACCACCATGTGCCACACATTCGCAATATACCGTATACTGTTTTAGCAGCTAAATGCTAATGATCATAATGATGGTAACTCGATCCGGTTTGATAATAATGAAGTTTTCACTTTTTTTCTTCTTATGTGTATTACTATTTCTTAAAAAGATAAGTTCAGTTCAGTTCAGTTCAGTTTAGTTCGGTTTTATTTTCTCAATCATTGAATAACGGGTACAAGCAAAAAAAAATAAAAATCACAACGTAAAAAGTACACAAGAGTATGATTAAAATAAATAAGGAGACAACAAAAAGTTTGAAAAAACCCTGTGGAACGTAGTCCCCAGATATACATATTAGCATAATTATTAGGTGTCATCATTAGCATGCAGCAGCAGCCATATTCAGCCCACTGCAGGGCGAAGGCCTCCCCAAGTTGGTGCCAAAGGTGCTGATGTGCTGGTGTAATCCACTTTGTGCCACTGAACTTAATGAGCTCGTCACTCCATCTCAATTTTTGTCTACCCCGATTTCGTGATCCTAGCCATGGTCTCCATTCTGTTATACAGTGTACTGGTACTTTAACTACTTCAAATACAAAATGCATAAATTATTATTATTAAACATCAACGGCTGTTCGCGATAAGAAACTGTGCATTAATACTTAAAAACAAACTAAACAGGATTGTTAGTCTTACCCAAGTCTTGTATTTACGAGTTTCTCCAACACCGCGCAAAAAGAAATTACGCCAAACCTAGCCGTTTTCGCTATGTTTATGTACGTTGTACCTGCATGAGCAATCAGCTTCAGCTGCGTGTATATGGGTCAGAGGTTGCAACGTATATTTTAGCACAGAGTCACAGATTGACATCGACATTGGCATTGCGAAATTAGGAATACGTGTGTGAGATTTACTGGTATTTGCTTGCCAGAAAGGCTGGTGTAAACAGGTTGATCAGAGAAAATGGATGAAGACGACATTTTAACTACCCTGAAAATCCTGATTATCGGAGAGAGTGGTGTTGGAAAATCAAGGTTGGTAGAATTTCATGAATTCACGAATTCATGTTCAGTGATGTTTTGATTTATTTTCGTGCATAAAAAGAAGACTGATTGATTTATTTGAAGTCGAATCGAGACGAGAGTTTTCATGATTCATGAATTCTATCAAAACGCCAAAATGGCAGTGTGTTTTGGGGTATTGTTGTTGACCGATAAATTTGTCTGTCTCCATTTTATCTGTTTATGGTTAGAATCTAACTTATTCAGTTATTTGTTTTTAAAAATAATTTTTTGCATGTTGTTTTGTATGTGATGTGTAACTTATGTGTGTGTGTGTGTGTGTTTGTGTGCATGCCAAACACTGTCAACGGGACTTAACACTCCATATCCAGACCAAAGATGTTCGAAAAAATGGATATGCGCGGTCTGCGATTTGTAACCTACTGCAAACAATTGCAAATTTGATACGCAATCGTATGAGGGCGTCGATCTTTTTTTTTTTTACTTCTGCAAAAAAAAATTGTCCCCGATTACATGTTAAAAATCACACAGAAAATTTATACGAGTACATGGGTGTCCCCATTCGGAATGAAGTGCGTCCTCAATTGGTGGTCGATTGGGTCGAATATCACACACACACACATCCTCATTTGCATGTCTGTAATCAATTAAAAATTATGTCCCCCAGGGATGCCACTTTTCAGACTTTTGTCTGAATTCCTACTTTTTTGTCAATCTCTCTCTGTACAAAAGAATAGGCAAATTTTAAAAATCGGGGAGTTTTCAGACATTTTCAGACTTTTTGAATAGCATGTGAGTGGCATCCCGGCCCTGGTCCCCATTTGTGACAGGATGTGGTGTGTGTGTGTGTGTGTATGTAAAACAAATGTACATGGTTAAGCAAAATGTTAGTGGATTAAAATGTATCATGCACATTTGGAAAAAGTAGGGACAGCGATTTTCCGTTTACCGGTAAATCGAAATGAAAAATCCAGTGTGGTTCTTCACTTTTCTTGTGAAAATTCATGGAATTCACCTTTGCAAAACAAAATTCATGTTTTTGCTGTGTACATGTACATTTTTTATGACAAAACAGAATTTCCATTTTTAGATGAAGTTGAAGCGGAATTACAGCTTTTCAGAAACGGAAAAGACCATTTTTTGAAACGGAAAATCACTGTCTCTGAAAAAGCTTCTTAACCCGTTGGAGACTGAGTACGAGTTAACTCGTGTTGGGGTCTATGGAAAATGCATGTTATAGTGAAATCAAATCGTCTCAA
>JZLH01S0241059.1:56947-73310 GCA_001188425.1 Eucidaris tribuloides | reverse complement strand
TACCTCAAGCTTTATGTAGGCCTATAGGAATTTCTGCAATTCTTGACTCGAGATTTAATGTTTTCAGGTAAGATACCAAATAGACTAAAAAAGGCAACATTGTACATTTGCAAATGCAAAATTTTTCTCACACCATATCCTCCCTCATCATGCTCATGTTGTTTACATTTAGGCCTATAACCTCTTAGTTTACTACAACATGATGATGATCGTAAAAACTCACACAAATGCATCGAGGTCCCCTCGTAGCCAATTTATTAACACGTTCTGCATGGAGGGTGATACCTCTCACGCCTTCTTCAAGTATTTTAAACATTACCTAAGAATTACTTATCGGGGTAACCAGACCCTCCCTAAAGCTATATAATTTGTCTAATTATCCAAAATTACAATTTAAAAGTACGAAATATTCAGATTAATTTGTCACTAAAGAAGCAAAATATGTAGATTTGTAAAAGTAAAACTGCAATTTTTCCTACCCTCGGAGGGAAAAACCAAGTGAATTTTTTTCTGTGTTTGCATGGCGAATTGTTATGTACAATTATATGGTTTGGTAGTAAAAATGCGATTTTTTTTTTGGCTCGCTCGCTACGCTCGCTCGCATATTAGAATTTATATTTTTTCGTCTCAGGGCCGTCATCAGCACAATCTACTTGGGGGCTTAACTTGCCACAAACATCATGCGTGATTGTATTGTTCTGTATTGAATAGAAAAATATTATGTGAGTAAAAAAAAGAGTTAATTTGCACTAAATGGCGTCAAATAGTCATGATAAAGCAGAAAGGATAGTATTTTAAGCCGTAGAGCTCCCACAGTCAGGATCCCGCCCGCAAGGGACCTTTGCGCAATTGCACCTGTTATGTAGGCTATATTGAGCACAATTTTTTGTGCCACTCGTACTTGAAAATTTTGAATCCGCCCCTGAATACTGCCTTATCTTAATCAGTATGACTGTTTTAAGTTGATAAAACAGGCGAAAAAAACATGCACCAAATCGCACGATTAATTGCATCAAAATGCCAAAAGCTCTCACCATGAGAGGGGGAACAGCCCCCTACCACCCCCCCCCCCCTCCGCTCGCTCCGCTCGTTCGGGCTCGGTCGCTTCGCTCCCTCGCATATTACCCCCCCCCCCCACATAAGATCAAATGCTACGCCACTGTGCTATACCAGTGACAAAACATCTGTAAACGGGTTTGCGGAAAAATATGACTTTTAACCGGAGGTCCGAACCCCAAAAAATGGCTTAGTTTTTTAGTTCTCACCCCTGTACAAACTAAGTCAGACTATGCTTTATTTTCAGCTTTAAAGCATAACAAACATATTCAGAGGTCTCCTTAAAAAATTTGTGCGAACACCCTCCAAATCAAGATGGCGTCCAAAATGGCCGCCAATTTGATAAATGTTCAAGTTTTTTAGATACAATTTGTTACGAAAGTCCAATCTCCCTAAAAATTGGTGTCACTATTAAAGCATAAGGAAATTTCCTACACTGATACCACACTTAACACTTTTAAGGGTGACTTCATGTGATTTTTGGTCGAAAACCTTGTTTTTGAATCTATTTTTCCCAAAATCCTGAAATTTATGGATGATATTTTCTCTATAAATCAAGATTTCATGAAAAGCATGATTGCCATTACTTTTCCAGAATTGTGCCTCCCAAATGTGTGAACACATTTGTGAAAATAGAATTTAATTCCTATTTTTTGATCAAAAGTTTATAAGCGTTCACAATCCTGATTAACTTTGCATTTACTATTTGGAGCAGTTTTTGGCAGTACATTGTGTTATGCTACTAGTTCGATTCCAGACCCTCCACTTTTTCTCTCCTATACTAGCAGTGCTCGTGCAAAGCACCCACACAAGATACTTCAGTTTGCAGGTTTATTCCGTAGAGACTAATGTGAGTATAAGCAGTTTGACTTTGAGGATACACCTCTATGCACTTATAGGTATAGGTTACTCTGAAAGGTCTAAAGCCAGATCACTTATGCTACTACTTGTATTCCATAGACTTACATGTGTTATGGTAAGCGGTGAGAGGCTCAAAAAGCGGGCTTATTTATGAGTTGTATCCCCCCCCCCCCCCCGTACTGGATTATGGCTAGATTATACCTTTTATTTTAAAGTAAATTTTCTGGAATTTTTCAAAATTAAGATATTATGTTTGCTCGCTAACATGTAGCATTCACCATGAATACCAGTTTTAATAGATCACGCCCCTTTTGCCTACCAAAATCACAAAATTCTAATCTATGAAAATTTGTACAGGTAATTCATCTCGTTTTGGTTATTAATCCTACCATTTGGGTATAAAACTACTATTTATTTAAAGGATGGAAATGCTTCCATGGGATAACCAAGCATAAAAATATTTATCTATCTTGTTTATCCAAGCAACATCATATTTTCCCTAGCAACCATTTACAGCTCATGCCACAAATGGGTGAATTTCCATTTGAATGAGATTTTCTGTTTTGTAATAATAAACTAATAACTTATATAAAAACAATACTAAATACCTTCATTACTACAATATCATTGATTTTGATACTTAAGTGATGTCAGAGTTGGAAAATAACCATAGCAACGCAACATGTTACGAAGAAATTTGTTTATACTACACAAAAAAAAATTATTCTTTCACACTTAAAAAAAATGTAATTTTTATGGCATTACTTACTTAGAGTCCAGGACGAGCTGTATTAGTCATTTATATTACATGTGGGCTGAGATAAAAACTCTATTTTATTACTGAAAATGACAAGAATATGCATTAATCTTTAAATCCTTACAACAATCCCATAGCAACCTGAAGATTCTAAGTTTACATGCTAGACCACATGCGTTGCTTATGCAACAAAACTTTGTCTAGCAACAACACTTTATGGTATTTTGTGTTTATCATGTAAACCCACTGGAGATAATCGGGATTTAATTAGATTTTTTTTCTTTTTTTTTGAGGTATGAAAGTCTTATCCTATCTAGAATTTTGTGCTGAATCCGATGAAAGCATTCTAATTGGCCCCATTCATGACCTTTATAGAGTTTTGAGCCATTTTGAGGCAAAAACAAATAATTTAATTACTTTTGGCAAGAAGCAGATTTATGGGTTAAAACTGTATAAATGTAAGGTGCAACAGTCATAATATAGGTAAAAGAGGATACTGATTACCAATGAAAACAATCTTTTGTGCCTCATTTTAAAATTGGCAATTTTCCCTTAAAAATGTCAAAGTTTATCATTTTTGGTAAAAAAGAAAAGAATTTGATCTGTAAGTCAGTATTGGTTCCAAAATTTTGACAATTTCTGTTGAGAAAATTGTATCTAGCAAACATGATTATTGTTCTCAAGTTTCGTTTTGGCCGTTTAGTAGTATTAGTATTAGTATTAGAATTCTCATGACAGTGGCTAGGTAATTTTATTTCTAAAGCCAAAAATCAACCAAACGGCCAAAACGAAAACTGGAGAATAATGATCATGTTTGCTAGATAGATACAATTTTCTCAACAGAAATTGTCAAAATTTTGGAACCAATACTGACTTAAAGATCAAATTCTTTTCTTTTTTACCAAAAATGATAAAATTTGACATGTTTAAGGGAAAATTGCCAATTTCAAAATGAGGTACAAAAGATTGTTTTCATTGGTAATCAGTATCCTCTTTTACCTGTATTATGATTGTTGCACCTTACATTTATACAGTTTTAACCCACAAATCTGCTTCTTACCAAAAGTAATTAAATTATTTGTTTTTGCCTCAAAATGGCTCAAAACTCTATAAAGCTCATGAATGGGGCCAATTAGAATGCTTTCATCGGATTCAGCACAAAATTCTACATTGGATAAGACTTTCATACCTTCCCCCTTCCCCCCCCAAAAAAAAAATAATCTAATTAAATCCAGTTATCTCCAGTGGTACATGTATAACACAAAATACCATAAAAGTGTTGTTGCTAGACAAAGTTTCGTTACTAGGCAACCATGTGGTCTACATGTAAACTTAAGAATACTTCAGGTTGCTATGGATTTGTAAGGGTTTAAGTATTAATGCACTATTTTGTTTTTCAGTATAATTAATGAGCTGTTTCAACCCACAAGTAATTAAATGACTAATAGCAGCTCGGTGTCCTGACTCCTAAGTAACGTATGCCATAAAATTACATTTTTTTAAGGTTGAAAGGTTAATTTAGTGTAGTATAACAAATTTTCTTCGTTAACATGTTGTTGGTTTGCTATGTTATTTTCCAACTCGGACATCACTCAAGTATCAAATCAGATGATATTGTAGTAATGAAAGCGTTTAGTATTGTTTTTTCTATAGTTATTAAGTTTATTAGTTGCAAACAAATAATCTCATTCAAAATGCGAAATTCACCCATTTGTGCATGACCTGAAATGGTTGCTAGGGTGAAAATGATGTTGCTTGCAACAAGATTGGATAAATATTTTTATGCTTGGTTATCCAGACATTTCCATCTTTACATAACATAGTGTTTCATACCCAAAAATGGTACATTAATAACCAAAACGATGAAATTATCAGATAAAATTTTCATGAGTGTAGAATTTTGTGTTTGGTACAAAAAGGGGCTCGCGTCTATCAAAGTGATTCCATGGTGATGCCTACATGTATACGGCAAATAATATGCATAATTTTTGAAAAATTCAGAAAATTTTACTTTTAAAATAGTATAACTCTAGCCAATAATCCAGTCGGGGGGGGGGGGGATTAACATCCTTAAATTAAGCCGCTTCTTTGGCCTCTCGCGCTTACAACAATATAGTCTATGGCGAAATACAATTGTACATAGTAGTCCTGGCTTCTAGTACCTTTAGATTAACCTATCTATAGTGCATAAGAGAAAGGTTATCTCAGCTCAACTGCTTTGACTCACCATTAGTCTCAGAATCAAACTGCAACTGAAGTCACGATGTGTGCGGTGCTTTGCCCAGCACTGCTACTATAGGAGAAAAAAAAGTGGCAGGCGTCTGGAATCGAGACTAGACATAACCACATGACTGCCCCAAAACTGCTCCAAAAGTAAATACGAGTTATCAGGATTTGTTGACCTTAATAACTTTGATCTCAAAAATAGGAATTAACTTCTAATTTTCACAAAATGTGTTTTCACACATTTTGGGCAATTCTGGAAAAGTTTGGCATCATGTTTTTCATGAAATCTTGATATTTATGCAGAAAATTAGCATTTTCCTAATATTTCAGATTTTTTTGGGAAAAAATGTCAAAAAATACAATTGGGTTTATTGACCAAAAATCACAATGAAAGTCACCCTAAAAGGTTTAAGTGTGTTATCAATTGTAGGAATTTATTGCCTTTAAATATGATCACCTACATTTATAGGGATTGGACCTGTCAATAAAAATTTTATCTTAAAACTTGAACATGATCAAAATGGCGGCCATTTGACGCCATCTTGGATTTGAGGTGTTCGCAACAAATTTTTTGAGGTAGGACCTCTTGAATATTGGGTTGTTATGGCTATAAGCTTGAATAATAAACATAGTCTACTTAGTTTGTATCAGGGGCCGAAGAAACCCTCATTTTCTGACTTCGGCCTCCGCTTTTACCAAATGTGTGATTCTGAAATAAAAAAAATAATAAAGAAAAGACCAGCGACTGCAATACATTGTTTTTTAAAAGTGATCTGAAATTACCCTTATCATAGCAAATAAACAGTTGGTTTAGCCTAGGTGAGAGACTATTCATCACGAGGCATTATGGGGATTCCCCCAGTTTCAGACCAAGCTCGTTGCAATGCAACCGCATGGACCGCCAACGAGGTCCCACTGTTGTTTCATCGTAAGCATTTATACATACCGCTTGCATAAGCAAGGTACCAGGTGAACCTACACGTCAGCAACTTACGTGGGCTAACTGCTAACACAATATTTTGCTAGATGACTACCTATAGGACTATACATTTCGGTGAGAAAAGACGACGCAAATATCACAGGTACGTAGACTGTAATTGATCATAATCATTCTCGGTGAATTCATATTCTATTATGCATTTCCTTGTAATATTATTGGGTTATTAATCATGTTAATGGGTACGGACGTGTAGTTTATTATACACTCGGATAGTGTTTTGGTATTATTCAATGAAGGGCATGTAACAGTGGCGATTTCGTTTAATGAGTGGGGGGGGGGCGAAATACCGAAGGCGAAATAATTTTACCCTCGCGCGGGATAAAAGCGCATGAAAAAGCACATATTAATAAGGGTCATTGCTAGAAGTGCAAATTTGACATCCCCTGCATTAACAAGCTTCAGGGGCGGCGGAACATATTTTCGTTTGGGGAGGGGCAAAGCCAAAAAAGGGCACTTATGTGTCAAAAGGGGCATTGGGCGCACTTACATATATTTTCACCATCAGATTACGTTTTTGATTAAAGTATTTTTTCGCGGTAATGTAACTTGAGCCAAACCTTTTTGAAGGGCATTGCTGATTAGGAAAACCTGAAATACACATGTATATATCTACTCCGCGAGCGAGCGCAGCGAGCGAGCGGTTTGTGAAAATTGGAAATCGCTTTGTTGTCTATTCTGGCGCTAATTACTAATTACAACTCTGAATTTTTGAATTGTATCAAAACCTTTTTGAAGGGGATTTATTATCAAAACATGAAATAAATATATATAGATCTATTCCGCAAGCGAGCGTAGCGAGCGAGCGGTTTTGGAAAATTTGGAAATTTTAGGTTATAAAATTCGCTTTGTGGTCTATTCTGGGGCTAATTACAACTCTGAAGTACCCCATCTGCACGATAGTGCATCTAAATATACTTCATAACTTCAACAGTCATGATGCACATTGTTGAATACGCAAAGTTCCGTTACAGAAAAAGGGGCATTCTACGCCTTTACAAGTTTGCTACGGGAACCGGATGTGCCCTGTGTTAACCGTTATGGGATTTTCTCAGAGGCAACAGGTAAATAAGTGATCTTCTTTGTTGAAGAGAAGAGAAGGCAACCGTGGGAAAGTTCTCTCACGAAAGACAGCTTTTATCGCTTGAAAAGCACATAAAATGTTATCACGATAAAAGATGGAAAGGGCCCAATTTTTCCACCCCCGAGGGCACTAAGGTGAGAGGCCAAATGCCCCTTTTAAGTACATAATGTGCCTCTTCGTTGAACAAAGTATTCTTTTTACGACGTATCCTGACAGGGGCAAAAATACATTGAATATAAAAACAATAACACATATAAAAGAAAATCACCTTCAGCGACGACAGTGCCTATATTTCAAAACAGAATTCACTTCACTCAGTATGGGCAGGGGCCTACAAAAAAAAGGCACGTTTAACTAAGAGAAAAACGTAATTATTTGTCTTTAAGTGAAATGGGGGAGGGGTAGTGGGGCAAACAGTAGGAGGGCCTGATTTTGCTTCCCCATGAGGGAATTAAGATGAGATGCCAAATGCCCTTATTGCGCACAAATAATGTCCGTTGAACATAATTTACCCAATTATGTCTTTTTTGTACTGTATACATGCCCCGTCAGGGGCAAAAGGAAAGAAAGAAAATTAATGAAAATGATATGTAATAGATCACAAAAGAGAATCATCTTCAGGAACGAAAATGTGTAGATTAAAAAAAGTGTGCCTTCAAAAAGGGCACATTTCATTTCGAAAAAAGGGAATTTTTTCCTATCGCAATTTTTTTTTTTTTCGGGGGGGGCTGCCCCCCCCCCCCCGTCCCCCGGTTCCGCCGCCCCTGACAAGCTTTAATTTATGTTTAACAGGTTCGCAAAATCTACAAACTCAAAAATGTTAACGGACACACTAAGAAAAATAGGTTCACCTTTGCACCTGACCAATGTCACATTGGGAGCACCTTTAAAGGTACAACTTTACGCCTTTCTGAAAGGTGCAAAGTTGCACCTGAAAGGTACAGGATTGCACCATAGAAAATTTAAAAGTATTTTTTTTCTTGCAAACTGTGTGTGTATGAACCACAATGCATTCGAGCGCTTTTTATAGTATTTACATTATAATACAATTTATTAACATTTACAAATATTTATAAACTCGTACATTATATTACCCTTGCGGGGCTCGAAGCTGAGACCTTGGCAAACTTGGCCTACAAGCTTGGCCATCACGCTGGCCGTGAAGGTGTTTATTTCAACTGATTATAATGTATTGAAGCCGAAAGTGCATTATTTTCATCCTTTTAGGTGCAAACCTGGATTCCATGGATACCTTTTGAACAAAGTTTGTTCTTGACAACCTGAAAGCTTGTCTGAGCTTGTCCGACATAGAAAATAGTATAATGTATGCGAGTTGTATTTTCACTATTGAAATTGTATTCATAGAAACAGATGAAAGAACATCACCAGGCTTCGGAAGAGAAAACATCCATAAATTTGAATACATTATGAAAGTGGTCTATTGGAGGCAAAATGTGCACCTAATAGGCGCAAACTTGCAAACATGATGGAGTGCATGGGGCGAGCGCTCAGCCGTGAAAGGTGCAGATTTGCTCGAATACCGCGGCAGAAATTGCTCTGCACCTATTTCCGCAAAGTTGCACCTTGTACGCACCTTTATTTTTTAGTGTGTAATAAATGAAAAAAAAATAAGCTTTAAAAATCGGGGGGCCGGGATGGCCGCCTATAAAGACGGTAAAGGACCAAAGGAAATGATATTCGAATTGTATAATACGCGGTATAATCATACATTGAAGTAATTGTTTATAATATTAATACTAATAATTGTGCGCTGTTCCGAATACTAAAGGACACAACTTTGTGGTAGTAGGGTGAAGACTGTTTAAACAACTTAGTGGTCTCCTAGAAATTGTGTATGTGTAATGGCTATAATTTTTCAATGTTGTATTAACATAAAGACACTGAGACAATTTTCGTTCGTTTTCCTTTACATTCAGAATAATGAAATTTCGTTTTTCCCTTATTCTTCATCTACATACTTGTAGATCACCATCATGTCTTTATTTTTAATCGGATCACGTGTTGTACGTGGACCCGACTGGATTTGGGCAGACCAAGATGGCGGCGACGGCCATCTTGGAACGCTGACCGCCCTCGTCCTACCAGCAGACGAAACCGAAAGCCCGCCAACTTCCGTGAAGGTCGTGTGGGACGTCGGGAAAAGGGGGAATTACAGGGCGGGTTACGACGGCAAATACGACCTCCTACTGTACGACAGCGGACCGACGGGTATTTCAACATTATGTCGTTTGATTCTGTTTATTCTGTACCAATTCCTGTAATTTGTTTCGTAGCGCAGGCGTCACACTGTCCCGAAGTTGACACACCATCAAGAAAATTCAACTTCGGCTCTGATCGTATAAACTTCATGCCATTCGTAAGAGCATCTTAAGCCATCGTGTGGCCTCCTGTAGGCATCGTACTAGCTTCGGATGTTGATTTTCTTTGTTGATCCTTTTTGGGCCAACTTCGGAAGAAATTGAATTTCCATATTCGTGTGGCCATCTTAGTCAATTTCGGGACAGTGTGACGCCACCCTTAGTAAGTTACTCAGTAGGGAGCCCGGGTAGGGTAGGGGGTTAATTAGTTTGTTAATTTTTCAGTTTCAAGATTCAAGATTAATTTATTTTCATGCAAAGCAAGGCATAAAAATTGACGTACAGTCTGATAATAAGAACACATGAAAACTAAGATTATATAGCACAAAATAAGGACTAAAATATACTCTTAGAAAAAAAGTTCTTTAAAGGTTCCGTCGAGAACAGTTGTCTTACAATAGCGACATCATTTCCACAACACCACTTTAGGGTGCTTATTAGCACCATTGTGACGTAGACATGGTTCTTGATGACACCAATTAGGGCACAATGGTGCTAATATCAATTATATCCGTCATTGTAAGTTTGTTGATACCTGGTTGGTCAATTGCGCATCATGTGATTAATGATATTCCAACTAGATCCATGGAGGTGTCGCCCTTGTGACGTCAGTTCAGAAATAGTCGACTATTTGGGTTTTGACGTCACACATAATGACGTCAAAACCCAAATAGTCGATTCACGGCTTGTAACAAAAGCCAGAAAATAACACCCCACCTTAAAAATTTGTCGCAATTGTGTCTTAATAAACTTTTACAAATGTTTAATTGCTCCGTTTTTCCATTTCATCTAGTAAATCTTAACTAAACGTGTTTTGTAAAGGACGACAAATTTTGTGGAGGAAGTATGTGTAGGCCTACAGTTTTAGTGTACAGTACGCTATTTTTTTCCGTGCGTGTGAAAGACATTATAGCGTGCCACACCCATACGGAAGTCTAGCAAAGTTTCAGATTAACACTGGGTTAGATTCGTCAAGTTTAAGTTTTAATTACAGTTGAAATACGACTGAGGATTAAACTGGTGTTTCACAGGTTGATGAAATTGGTACTCGACCAACTAGAGTATAGTTTATGGAATCGTATCCCTATCCGTACCACAAAGAACAAAGTATCTCCTATGCTTGCCCGTGTTGGGTGTGATAGAGCGATTGCGTATTATTATCCATTTTGTCTAGCACCCGCAAACTAACGTCGTTACTGCCATCCATAAGTCCCCGCCCACCGCGTCTTGACATTTCACCTCGAAATAGCGAACTATTGAAACAATGCAGCGAATGTGCTGAGTCGCAGTAGAGATATGCGTATGTGTGTGGTATGACCCGTATTTGTGGTGAAAGATAATATCCTTTATTTTGAGAAACAATGGCGTTAGTGATAGTGGTGAATCACTCACGCAATTATGCAGAGCCTAGAGCGTCACCTCTCCTCGTAGCGACACACACACACATAATTGCTCGCGAACAGCTAGTTCACTGTCAAAATTAATACTGTGTGAGTGCTGTCTCTTGAGCGGGTGGCTGAAGGCAAATTTATTGATGCATGGGAACTGTCTGTCCTCACGTCCGCACACGCTCATGGCTCCTCCATGCCTAGTCGGTCACAGTTGATGCTTAATCCGCATTGCATCATCTTTCTCGTATTTCTCAGATAAAATTGAGTTTTGCCTGCCAGCGCTCAGCGCCCACGCGAGTTCGAATATAAGTACCTCGTCGTGCTAGCTGCCTGCTATTTACGTATGTAGTCAATCCGCTAAAGAGCTACCAGCTCTAACTTGGAACTCCCTACCGTCTCATCCACGTCCACGCTTAACGTTAGCTGTAGCGTCTGATTCTCAATACGCTTACTTGACTTCACCAGTCCCACGGACAAAGGCACCCCACACCTCTACCACCGTTGATAAATTTCCCCATTGTAATAAATACCCGCCTCGTTCTTCCACTGACTTTAGCTCGTTTAGATTGTAGCAGCTCCCTCCGACGTGTCCGAGACTAGCCTAGGCAAGCAACAGTACGGCCCAGCATGTCGTGCAGGCCGTCACGCCGGTAGGCACGGCAGTTTGTCCAGTCCGCCCACACCTGCCACTATCGCACCCGCTCGGGATAGGCCAAACATGCAGATCAAGCTGTTGCACAGTGTGGGCTAACATTCGTGTGGATTCAGTTTAATGTCGAGAGTCCAGTGTTGAAAATTATTACGTATTCAGTTCAGTTGTTATAACATCCCACGTCCACTGCATGAATAAGAAGAGAGAGATCGCACGACTTTAGTCTTAGTATTATTTGATTGCTAGACCAACTTTTACCATATTATATTATTTCCCCGTTGTAGACCGCGATATTATATATGTCGGAAATCGATCACGATCGATTACATCTTCGTGCCTGATGTGGGCTGGCTCATAAGTGTTTTCATCTTGGGTAGGCGTCGTGCATTCATTAACATACTCATATATATCATTGGGATTTGACCTTACGTTCTGCGCATGCTTCGCGCTTATCCATTTATTCGTTTACCCTCTGTACATTGATGTGGGCAACAGAGGAGCCAGCTAACTAATGCATATAATGCCAAATAGTTCCGCCTATTGGTCGAGGTTCAATTGTCAACGACAAAATGGCGCAGCTTACCCTGCGTATAACACACAGCCTCGTAGGATACCGTAAGTAAATTGTCTTCTTTTGTTTTACTTTGTGTAGTTTCCCTGTTAATTCGATGACGGATATAAAACAAATATGTACTGAAACGAGAGTCTTCGGTTGAAACTATGACGCCCTCGGTTACGTTGACTGTTAACTATTTTCCCTCGGGGCTGCGCCCCTCGGGAAAATAGTACAGTCCACGTAACCTCGGGCTGGTCATAGTTTCAACCAGAGACTCTCGTATCATTACATATTTGTATACTATCTCAACGTCAAAACAGTGCTAACAAGTAGCAAAATGATGCTTATACGCCCCCAAAATGGTACCTCTATTGTGACAAAATGGGAACCTTTTAAGAACCTCTTTTTCGTAGAGTGTAGATACACAAAATCAAAGCACAAAAGAACATCACACATTTAAATTGTTAATTAATTGGTTATTTGATTAGTTAGTTGCTAAATTAGCTACTTAGTACAGTTAGTTTAAAATTTTAATTTATTTACTTATTCATCCATGTTTTAGTACACGGCGGACAGGTTTGGAATTATGAAGTGTTATCGATCCAGTTTAATCACTCATTCATTGTGATTTTTTACGAGAAGTAATAAGAATATTTACATAATTCCATAAGGTGATCGCTTACGCTACGTATGGATACTCTTTTTCTAATCATCCACAACTGTTTTACCAACTTTCTAGTACCTTTTACCCCTAACCCTCATCAACAAAAGGAAACTTCAGATTTCGAGATTTCCATTCATTTTGTATTACTGTAAGGTGTGTCACACATCAATGTGAGATGTGTGGGATGTGATACCCAGAACATTTACGGCACTTGTTGGAGATGCACGCAGTGCGTAGACTGCAATCTCTGCTCTGAATGCTACATGGGCGACACACACGAGACGGACCATGCGTTCCTGAGATTCACCGGGCCAAATTCCAAAGGGTATGTATGTATGTATGTATGTATGTATGTATGTATGTATGTATGTATGTATGAATGTATGTATGAATGTATGTATGAATGTGTCTGCATGCATATGTATGTACAGTATGTAGGGTACGCACGTGGTGGTGATGACCGGTGATGATTATGAAAGTGATGATGATGATGGTGGTGGTGATGATGATGATGATGATGATGACGACGACGATGACGAAGATAGGGATGATTGATGAATGCAATAGTGGTGGCGATGGGGATGGTGATCTCCCATAAATTCACACGTGTGTCAATAAAACAATTAAAAAAAACAAAAAAAAACGGAACCATCAAGTGAATTATGTTCCCTCCTCTGGAGTCTGCAAGGTACAGTACTTATTATGCAACTTCTGTTTTCACCGTCATATTTGCCCCTCAATAGTTTTGCTCAGTACACCACTAGTAAACCAAATATCTCAAAACTGAAGAACATGACAAAAGCAATTATGTTGATGTTAAACAACAGTACATTACTACAGTACTTGGAATGCTAAGATAATCTACCGTAGATAATATTGAGAATGTACTCATCAATTTTCTCCATTAATGTTCTTTCTAGAAAATTAGTTAGTGAAAGACAGTTTGCCGAGAAAATTACAGCGAGAGGTCTGCTACCTGGAGCTAAAGTCACGCGAGGGGCTGACTGGAAATTTGGCAACCAAGACGGTAAATGGCGAATAGCGTTTTATAATTCGAAATGTGATCAACTGAATGTTTTATTCAACATTATTACGAAGTTTGATTTACGTCATTGGATATTCCACAACATGAATATGAACGTAGATAGATAGATAGATAGATAGATAGATAGATAGATAGATAGATAGATAGATAGATAGGGGCAGTTCCACGCGAAAGTGGACAAACCCAAAACTTCATAAAATGGCTTTATCTGAAATCATTTTACATTTCAGTGGTTTGATTGCCTATGAATTATAAAGAAATGATGGGGGTCATCATTTCTGCCCCAAATTTTGGTTCTTGAAAGCCATCTTCTAGGAGAAACAGCAGCAGTACACATAATGCCATATGTGGGACTACATATGAAAAATTCTCAGTTTTATGCAAAAAAAACAGCAAAATTACAATTTTTCAGCAGTTTTTTCCTTGAAATAGTGTGAAGCATCTTAAAGTACAATGATAACTGTGTTACTTTTCCAACAAAAGTCTATTAACTTGAAGATATTTTCAGAATAATCCTGACATCATTCCGTTACCGTCATTCCATTACCAAACGTTAATCCACTAATTGAGCTGTAATTAATTAGTCAAATTAGAAACTGCTTAGTTTCATGAATCAAATTATATGTAAGACTGCAATCTTCAAATTTTAGCACCTTTAAAACACAGTTCAATCATGTAATTCACAGAGTTTTGGAAAAACATCTATCTTGTGAAAAACCATGTCTCTTTTAGCGTCATTCCGTTATCAAGCTCATTATTATGCAAGATTCATTAACGGAAATGATTTTGTTGAAAAAAATGAGAGAAATTGTGTAAACTAGTAATATGCATAGAATTGGGTAGCATATTTGACATTGTAATAATGACTTTTTGTTTTACACTGGTAAGAAAGTCAAACAAATGAGTCTGACTGTCATTCCGTTACCATGGAACTGCCCATACCGTAGATAGATAATTTTGCAGATTGATTAGATTAAGATGAAATTTGTACCTGTGGAAATATTGCAACATTACATATTCTTATTAAATGTAATGGCAATGACGGGCATTAATTCCTCCTTAAAAACAAATTAAAAACCCATCAATAAGTATACAACCAGCCATTTCATGCTTGACGTGTACAATTGTGTCTGAACGACATTTTGCTTACTGAACGATATAAAATCGCGTGTTTCTTACTGATTTGCATGATTTAATTTGAATTCATGTATGTATCTTGAGTCAAAAAAAAATTGTCATGCTTACCATCAGGTGGTCGCAAAAATCGCGGAATGGTCGAAAACATCTCTAACTGGTCGGACGTCTCCGTGAGAAGTGGCGTCGAAGTTCGCTGGAACGATGACGTCAAGGTCAACTATCGCGTGGGGCATGATGGGAAGGTGGAGCTAAAGGCTGCGGAAGTCTCCACTGGCGGATTGTTTTACAAATGTCACCTCCCAAAGATAGGTGGGTAGCAGCATAAATTTACATCGCATATCCCCTATAAGAAACAATCAAAGAAACAAAAACAGACAGACAGACAAACCAAGAAATCTTATCGAATATTACACCCTAAAAGTTTATCTGACCACTCATGCACGGGCCCCATTAAAGTGATAGGCTAACATTGTGGAGTTTCAATTTAAAAAATTGTCAAACTTTGATATCTGAGCTACATAGTAGTGTCAAATGGACAAATAAACACCCTAGAATACAAAAGTTTGGAAAGTTATGCTGTCAATGGCAAGGTATGCATGAATAAACAATTTGATAAAATAGCCTTCATCTGCGCACACAGTAAGTCTATAGGAGGAAATGGGCAGGTGAATCCGGTCAATTTGAATTCTTGTAGATTTTCACTTTTTTAAAGCACTAAATCATCATTTTGAAATTCAATTTTTTCAGGGCTTCATTTTTAGACCTTATCAAAGAAACTTGGAGCATGGAGTATTATGTAGCTCACATTTTTTTTTAACTGTGGTAAATGTTAGCCGGTGGCTTTAAAATTTTAACTGAATGCGATGAAGATATTATATTAAGAATGGCCCATATACTAAAATACTAATTGTAACGATGTATACCCTTAAACCTCCCTTTGACAGCCCCGGCTAAGTTTAAAGGTAAATTTTTGGGCCGTACTAAGTCATCACGGACCATGCAGTTCAAAATTTATGGGAATAACATTTAAACTTCTCCGTAGTAATACGATGAACCTGAAAGTGGATTTAAGCCTTAGGCTATTTAGACGTGCTTTGACTAGAGACTATACTGTACAGAATTTTACCACCCTTTAACATCCCTTAAACAGCCCCGGCTAAGTTTTAAGGTAAATTTTTGGGCCGTACTAAGTCATCACGGACCGTGCAGTTTAAAATTTATGGGAATAACATTTAAACTTCTACGTAATACGATGAATCTAAAAGTGGATTTAAGCTTAAGGCTATTTAGACGTGCTTTGACTAGAGACTATACTGTACGTAATTTATACGTAAAGGCTGTGTCACACTGCGCCGTCTAACGATTCCGTCTGCCTCCGTCTAAAATATTTACCTCAGACGGTGTCAGACGGTGGCAAATGGAATACAATAGAATGCAGGGGCGGCGGAACCGGGGGGCAGGGGGGCACTTGCCCCCCCCCCACAATTTCGGATAGCAAAAAATGCCCTTTTTCAAACGAATGTGCCTTGTGAAATGACGCAAGCCCTTTGTTTCAAATG
>JZLH01S0241059.1:37129-54564 GCA_001188425.1 Eucidaris tribuloides | reverse complement strand
TGTGTGTGTGTGTGTGTGTGTGTGTGTGTGTGTGTGTGTGTGTGTGTGTGTGTGTGTGTGTGTGTGTGTGTGTGTGTGTGTGTGTGTGTGTGTGTGTGTGTGTGTGTGTGTGTGTGTGTGTGTGTGTGTGTGTGTGTGTGTGTGTGTGTGTGTGTGTGTGTGTGTGTGTGTGTGTGTGTGTGTGTGTGTGTGTGTGTGTGTGTGTGTGTGTGTGTGTGTGTGTGTGGTGTGTGTGTGTGTGTGTGGGGGGGGGAGGGGGTGAAGGGGTGAGCGTGTGCAGGTTGGCTTGTGTCTGTATATTGGGGTGGGGTATTTGTGTGCAGCGTGGGATACATTTGTGGAAAGGGTGGAAAGTGGTTATAGATTGTCGTATATCTTGTCAGAGTGAATTTATGGCAAGAATTTTAAAAAAAGCATTGCCAATCAATCAGATATTTAAAGATAAATTGCACGGTTTTTGGAGGTTGTACGTGCGTTTATTTCTGCATGGGTTATAAACTTACTTATCGGGTTCAATTCTAAATGCACAATGACTAATTCCAACCAACTTATGCTGTGTATATAAAATCTTTTGAATCTAAAAGCTGATGACGAAAGTTATGTTTGAACTTCCTAGTATGGTCACGGTCTTATTTTACATTAAACATCGATACACATTCCCCGATTACAGACGACCTACTAGTAATTGTGTTAGCACAATTACTAGTAGGTCGTCTGTAATCGGGGAATGTCTCTGAAACTTTGTGGTTGGTATAGCTTTATTGAACGATTTTCCTTGTAATTACAATTGATTTTTACGAATGTTAATTGAACTTTTCAACCAATATTAATCGGTAAGAATTTACTGTATTGCCACGCAAGTTTGAATCAAGTAAAGGACAAATGCATATATGATTTTCAAGTTAATTATAACAAATACAATATTCAAACAATTGAACTCACAATTGAACATACTGAACTCAGTTTGAAGTGATTTATCAAAATCGGATGAAGAAACTTTCACTGTAATACGATTTTAAAATTTTACTGAAATTGAAAGCATATAATGTTGGCCAAAATCGTGTTCAAGTTGGCAAAGCGGTGATGTCAACGTTCCATTAATTTTCACTGCAAAAGAAAGCATATAAATGTTACAACTATACGCCCTTCCTGACAAAAATTAATTACAAATCATCATTCCTCTGAGTTAATGTGACAAATTATCAAAAAGGGTGGAATTTATGAAGGTTTTCAAAACCAGTGGAGGTTGAGAGTCTGTGACATCCTTGTATTGTCAATATACGCAAATGAATTATACCCGATATAAAGTTATGAAGAGTTGCTAAAATTCAAAATCCGATGTTATTTTTCTTATCACATTTCCAGTTTTGCTGAACATTCACGGTTCTTTTCGCTTGACTTAATTGTATTCGTTTATGCTGAGTTAAACAAATCTGGACTTGCTTTTTAACTTAAAACAGAGACTTGGGCCCGTTGGACAGATAGAACGCCTCCACACCAATGGCCGTATCACGGTCAAATACCCAGATGACGTCAGGTGGACCGTTCCATCATTTGTACTAAAAAGGGTAACTAGATAGCTTGTTTTATTGTTACGAAAAATAGCCTATCCTTCCAATGATAATGTGACGAAGTTCAAATTGTATGATACAACGTTTTTATTGTCAGGACAAAGGTGTATCGTCTCAGTCAAATTTGGTCAATGAATTTTAAAGTTAATTGATTTGAATCTGTAATTACCAGTATATTCATTAAAAAATACTGAAATAAGATTACCGATTTACTTTTGTGTCTGTGTGTGTGTGTGTTTGTCTGTCTGTCTGTATGTATATATATGTATATGTATGTATATGTATGTATATGTATGTGTGTGTGTTTACGTGTATGTATGTGCGCGTGTGTATGTGCGTGTGCGTGAAAGAGATAGCATAATTAGTATTTTCCAGTCTTGTGTTGTGAGTTATTGATCTTCTTTCCCTATAGGCTTTACCAACCATAACAATTATTGATCACACAAATTACAAGAATTTACACGTTTTTATCCATATTTATGAGAACACAGTTTAGAACATATTATTGAACAAATTTACTCGATTTCATTACTTATTCATTTGTTTAATCGGTAACTAATTTCTTTTAAAATGTTGTTCTAACATTAAGTGAGATTGAACCAATTTACTACATTTAATTACTTATCCAGTTGTTTAATCAGTGACAAATTTCTTTTAAAATGTTGTTATTGTTTAAAAAATATATTTGTTTTGTTTTGTTTTATGTCAGACCATAAACTTTGAACCGGGTGACCTCGTTCGGATCAGTAACAACAATGAAATGGTGAAATTAATGTTACAACGCGAACAAACGGTCTGTTTAGAGAAATTGAAAAACGTAAGTCACGTGTGTCATGATCTGGGAAGTTTCCCTGTGTGTTCGTTATTTATTCAATTAGTTATTTGTCTATTTTTTGGGGGGGGGGAGGGGTAAATACAGGTATTCATTTTTTTTTCGCGAGGTATCGTAATGTTATACGAATACACACTGTCCTGTTTCAAAAATTCCAGCATCGTTACAAGTCGTAATATCGCGTATTGCATTATTTTTTTTACGAATGTTAAACCAATAATCACCATCTTTTATTTTGTTCCAAATATTTTTTTCCCGCAGATTGTAGGAAAACAAGGTAAAGTAGAAAGAGTGGACCAGAACGACCTGGTCTGTGTTAAAATTGCTAATGAAACGTTTAAATGCGCACCTGCACTTCTGACCCTGCTAGAGAAACACACGAAAGACTCCAAAGAAGATAATAAAGATAATGATGGTAAGTATAGATACCTTGAACTGTTTAAATTTTTCTGTTTCACATGCAAGAAACCTTGTTGTCATCAACTCTGAACATGCCGGAGAAATTACAGCTATGTGTGCATTGTGTGTATTGTATGGTGCGTATATAGAGTATAGACCTTTGGCAGTGTAAGAGTTAAAGGGTTCTCTAATGGTAGGTACTGATATATTATTAATTCTTGTATAAATCATCGTTCGTAATTAAAAAATCTTATAGAGTATACTTATTTATTTATTTATTTATTTATTTATTTATTTATTTACTTACTTATTTATTTATTTATTTATTTATTTATTTATTCATTCATTCATTATTTATTCATTTAGTTATTTAGTTATTTAGTTATTTTTTTATTTTTTCTATTTTTCTATTCATTTATTCATTTATTTATTTGGGCACTAAAATGTGCAGGATAATCTTGAGTGTCATCTCTTTCTTTATATTTGAAAGGATAAATATTAATGTTTGACGATATATCTTTTGTACTTTATAGTATATTGAAACTCGTGATATTTTGCAATTTTAATTCAATTTTGATTTAAGCTGTGCGTTTTGTTGCTTATTTTCTTATCGCTTTTCGTTTGGTTTATATTTTGTATTCACGTTTACATTGTGTGTTGTTTTACTTTTATTGTATCAAAACGCTCTTGAAAAGTAGTACTCGTATCCTTTACTGAAGAAATGACCATGCCAAAAATAAGATAAGGAAAAGGGTTACATTTATCTCACTTATCCTCATGTAACAGTTCTCGTAGTACTATTTTCTCTTCTATAAAACTAAATTAATTTTACGCATTCTATCGTCAACCATATTTAAGTACAATCATGTTGAAATCCTGTACTCAATTTTTCGTTTTCTAACTTAAAGTTCAGTGACATGTTTGGGAGAAGTCAAAAATTTAAGTTAAGAACTAAATGAGTTGAAACACATACTAATATATACACTGTGTAAAGAGTATATTCAGGCTGGAAGGATTTTGGGGAAATAAGCATTAATTTTCCAGTATTGAATTAATCTTCAGCCCTGACAGAAATTGGTCCCATATAAAGCGACACAATACATTGCATCGTCACTGACAGCATTTTCTGATTATAGAGTGTTTTGAAAAAAGCGAAACCCAACTTCCACCAGCGAGTATATAATCTAATAAGCATAATATAATTATAGTATAATATATTCATCAACACGGTCACAGATATTTTTTTTTCACTCAGACCTCCCCTTTTGAAAGAACAAAAGTGAAGGTTTCAGTAAATAACCATCTGTGATCGTGCTGATGAACGGATCTAAAGCTTGAGCGCAAAGCAATTTAACATTGATCACTTAAAATGTTTGCAATTCAATAACTCAAGGCTTAGGCTAATTATTACAAATGTGGTATCAAATGAACGAGTAGTAACTTAATTTTGCAATGATATATTGTAATAAACATAATTATGTTTATTAGATTATATATTCCTGGTGGAAGTTGGGTTCCACTTTAAAAAAAAAAACTCTCTATTTGTACAAAAAAGGAAATATATGACTATGGAGTATGGAGTTTTCACAGCAGAAACTTTAAACAGTACAGTTGTTTATGGGAGCATTGATTCCTATTGAGGACTAGTTCCAATCTTACCATTTCCCTTTAAGATGACGGAAAGCACCATCGACGCTTGATGGAAAAGTTAGTCACGAAGTTCAAAACGAGTACTCAGATTTCGTCGTCAGGAGGCAGCGCTACGTCCGGGGCTACGTTATCCGAGAGGAGACTGGTCCGAGCGGCAGCAAGAGGAGACGATGATAAAGTCAAGGAGTTGTTGAAGGAGAACCCGACATTGGTGAGCTGGGGAAATTCTTATCCTACCATCTTCGTCCCATTGTATACCGACATGAGCGGTTAGATTATAGTCGTTAACTGACCAGGGGCCTGTTTCATAAAGCTGTTCGTTAAGTTAATTAAGCATGACTTTACGAACGACTCGAATATGAAGTGCCAGAGTTGTTCATGTCATTTTAAGAAAGTATGATTAATGTCAATTAGATTTTGCCCAAAAATTAAGTTTGCATTAAAATGTTTGTTAAATAGTTGCCAAGAGTAAGAATATTAAATTATGTTTGTATATTTGAACATTAGCAGATGTGATTTCAATAGTTTGAGAATCACATTTACTTGCCATATATAAAAGTCATTCGTAAAGTCGTGGGTAACTTACGAAAAGCTTTATGAAACATGCCCCTGCTATAGTATTTCACAAGGAGTCGCACTAACGTACAATTAACTTCATGCTGGAAGCCTCAATATAGATTATAGGTTAAACTCGATTTACTGACACTCTAAAACTGAAATCTTGTTTCAACATTTAAATGGGCCGAGGAGTGACCATACTTTCTAAACGTTAAATCTAACCTTTTATCTTGTTGGATTCAACATTATGCAGCTGGATAGACGGTTAAATGCAACAGATAGAAAGTGTGGTCACTCCTTGGCCCTTTTGAATAATAAATGAAACATTTTGTATATCCCATGTGATGCACTGGATTCGTAATTGTGAGATGTTACAAAGTACTAAATAAATGTGTTTTCAAACTATTTCTAAACTTTTGATGTTAACTGTCGATTTAACATTGAGTTTTTAGAGGGCATATCTTGTCCATTTACTCAAGATTTGGGACTTATGCATGACTTTACGCATGACTTATTATTTTTTTTTATTTGAGTAAGCAAATGATTGGGAGTGCTTATTGTATAATACAAGACTATTACGGCAATTCCACGGAATACACCACTCTATGGAATCTATTATTTCTTACGTCAATCGTAAGCTTTTTCAAACCAGATTCATACGATTCCCAAGCCTTCATTTACAACTAATATCCAATATAAGTGGGACATTAACCACATCGTAACTTCGACCAATTCTATGATAATCTTGCAAGGTCATGTGCTTTTCTGTTTGTCGCATCTTTTAAGTGTAAGTGATATAAGTGACTTTGCGAAACCTATATTAGAGAGTAGGACGTGGTGTACATTACGTGCAGACCTTTTACATATCCAGTGATGAGGAAGTATATGTCCTGAAAGGAGCTGGTATACCTCTGATGCAAGACTATGAATCAACACCTTTATCCATCAATGACTTAAGTATATATTCCTATATTGGTTCCTTGTGTATTTTAGGTCAATGCTAAATATCACGATCGCACAGGACTACAGTTGGCCAGTCACGAAGGTTCCCTATCGACTGTACAGATCCTGGTCCAGGCCCAAGCCCGTCTAGAGGAGAGGGACTCTGATGGGGACACGGCACTCGCCTATGCCACAATTGGGTAAGGAGCAGACTCCTATCGGTATTTCCCTTTCCTTCGACGGTCACTTCTTACGTATTTAAGTCTTTGTTACAGAACATTTTAAAAGCAAAGAAGTGTCGTGTTGCAGTTCACGCACTCATTTGACTTATGATACCAACCCGTTGTGTGTTGAGAAGTTTCAATAATGCAGTTTATTTATCTTGTGCAGAGATCTATACAATGCTTTAGGAGACAAGTCTTTTGTTGATTTGAGATAATAATGTAGTTTATACACAATTATCGATTTGCATTAATTTCAATTTCAACGAACGCCAAGCTGATGGTCACGTACAATGCATCGAATTCACACAAAACATTACATCGTATGTCATAGTGGTGATACCTCTCAGTTCATATTCTTCCAAATATCATAAAATATTATGTGTGTTGTAAGTTTAATAAATCATTATTCTCTCTGTGTCGTTACTGATATAATATTTGTGTCGTATGTACAGTGTATTTAACTTCCGATTGCTAATGTGCATGCCTTATATATATAACTAAAATGAGTGAAATATGAAATCGTGACCTTTCAAGTATGCCGTAAAGGCATACTTCGTATTCCTTCTGGTCTCATCCTTCTCTCTGTTCCCATAACATTGTTTTATTTCAGAAATAACCCTTCAATCGTCGACTACCTGTTAGAAAAGAACGCCTACGTAAATTCATCCAATCAGAGACGACGAACGCCTCTGCATATTTGCGCTCACAAAGGACATCGCGCATGCGCAGAGATGCTCATCAATCATGGATGTAGTGTTAACATGCAGGTGAAGTACCAACATACATATATACAGATATGCATAATCAAATACTATGAACATTTTAAGGGGCTTGAGCAAGTTTTTATCTCATTCACTTAAGAGGATTATTATAATAGCGATTTTGACATGTGTTGCGGTACAAATTGTCGCCGGCAACAATTTGTGCCCGGAGTTGACGGCACAAATTGTCGCCAGCCATGATCAAAGCACATTAAATTGTTTGCAGGTATGTGGGTGTATATGAGTATGGGTCTGTGTGTGTTTAGGTGTGTCTGTGTTTTTGTTTGTGTGTCTGATTGTGTGTCTGTTTGTGTCTGTGTGTTTGGCTGTGTGCCTGTATTTGTCTATTTGTCTGTATGTTTGTGTGTCTGTGAGTGTATGCATGTGTCTTTATTTGTCTGAATGTGTGTCAGTGTGAGTGGCTGGGTGTCTGTTTGTGTGTATGTGTCTGTGTTTGTATGTTTGTCTGTTTGTGTGTCTGTGTGCATCTGTGTCTGTGGGTGTCTGTTTGTGTGTATGTGTCTGTGTTTGTATGTTTGTCTGTTTGTGTGTCTGTGTGCATCTGTGTCTGTGTGTTTATCTGTATATGTGTCTGTTTGTTTGTTAGCATGTCTGTTTGTGTCTCTGTTGGTATCTGTTTGTGTCTGTATGTGTCTATGTGTCTGTCTGTCTGTGTGTCTGCTTGTGCATCTGTATGTTTCTGTGTTTGTGTGTTTGTCCATGTGTGTCCGTGCATCTGTCTGTGTGTCTGTGTGTGTCGGTTTGTGTGTTTGTCTGTATGTGTGTGTGTCTATGTGTGTGTTTGTGTGTGTGTATTTGTGTCTCTGTGTATGTTTGTGTACTTGTATGTGTCTGTGCTTGTGTGTATGTCTGTATGTTTGTGTGTGTCTGTTTGTCTGCCTGACACTCACAACCACACACAGACATACACAAACACTTACAGACACACACATAACACGAACCTCCTCTTTCCCACACCACACCCACTACCAACTTACACAGAGACACACATTCAAACACACATAGACATACAGACACGCAGATATACAGAGACACACACATACATGCACAGACATGTACAAAGACAAACACACAGACACATGCAGACACACAAACAGACACATACAGACACACATGCAGGTAAACACACATACATGCAAACATACACATACAGACACACAGACACACACAAAAGTGCACGCCCATTACCAACACAAAGACACACACAGACAAACACAGATAAACACACAGATACATACAGACACACAAACAGACACACAGACACATACAAACAAACACAAACATACAGACACATACAGATAAACAAATAGACACATTCAGACACATACACGCACAAATAGACACATGCAGACAAACACACATACACACATACAGACACAAACATACACATACAGAGACACATACAGACAAACAGACCGAGTACAAACAGACATACAAACAAACCGCATACATACACACAAACAGATACACAGCCACACACAGACATACAAATGCGAAAATACACACGAACAAACAGACACACGCAGGCATATGACACACAAACAGACAGACACACGACACACACTGACACACAGATACACACACGAACAGACATACACACAGGCACACACAGACATTTACAGACACATGACACTCACAAAGAGACAACACATATTTACTCAGTGGCGACAACTATTGATGGTGGCGACAATTTATGCCGCAAGGTTCTGTCTTCATGGCACATTATCAGCAGGGAGGCAAAAAATTGCGTCAGTAAGAGCGTCACAAATTGCCGCCTGCGACAATTTGTGCCGAATTGTGCAAAACCTAACGGCACAAAATGTCGCCAGCGACAATTTGTGCCGCATGATGTCTTTAGGGAACTTGAAATAGTCAAATTATCCCCAATCCTCAATATAGGAGCTCCTCTGCGTGAATACCAGTACCTAGATGATCCACTCAACAACGACATTTCCTTACCAACAAAAAGATCCTGGATTTGGATACATGTATGTCCACCTTAGCGTATGCCAGTCCCTTCAAACTTGCCAGATAATATATTTCTGTATTTCTTAATGACTGCCAATCAACGTGTAATACATACTACATCCACAATTGTAACACTTAGCAGTCAGTTACTAAATCTTGCAAAATACGAAACTGAAAGATGAAGTGCCTAATTTCGATTTATTATTAATTTTCACAACTTTTACCCATGTCGTTCGCGCAAGTTTCAACCCTCTCTGTGGTGATTGCAAAAGGGGCCTTTAAAACGTGAAATAATTAAGCAAACTACTAGTAATAAGAACTATCACTTCCGAGGCGATCTGGATAAGCGCCGAAGTGAAGCTGAGGAAAGATGGCGTATACATTCATATCGCCGATGAAGTGATAGTACGTCTCGTTGCCCGAAACCAAAAGTGATCATTTTGCTTTATATCAAAAAAGTACTATGTTAAAGGTGCAACGCACTGTCATTTCGCGCGTGCTCAAAAATACTGATAACGTGCGTTGGGACTGTATGGACTGAAGAGACCAGCAAGACACAAACTTACTATTACCATGGAGTGCAACGAACTTTTCTTCTCGGGTGAATTGATGGGCAAGAAAGTGCGTTTGACCAAGTGATTGACCAATCCTATACAGGGTGGCCCAGAAAGAATGCTACGAGTATGATCGCTAATTTCTTCACCATTATCGGCAAAATGTCATTAATTTTTATTTCGTTGGTTAGAACATTCTTTTTTCAATAAAATGATACCAAGATCATTGTTTGAGTGAGTGCCCCCAGGGGGGGGCCCCCCCCCCCCCCCCCTTCGATTCTAAGGGCCATTTTTCGGAGGCAATCCAATTTCCCAAATTTGCAATTTTTTCAACAGACGGCGGTCATGCGCGAACGCGCCCAGAATTTCTGGCCGGCTCAGTTGCCATACGGACAACCGCGAGACAATGGAGACATAGCTCGCATGTCTTCCTTATGAAAGCGAGGCGCATTCCAGCCTTTCATCGCGGTTTGTCCGGTATGCAAGCTGAGACGCCCAGAAGATTCGCGCTTCAATGACCGCCGCTGTTGAAAAATTGGGAAATTTCGGAAATTGCATTGCCTCCGAAAAATGGCCCTAGAATCAAAACACCTTACTCAAAATCAATGATCTTGGTATCATTTTATTGGAAAAAGAATGTTCTAACCAACGAAATAAGAATTAATGGCATTTTGCCGATAATGTTGAAGAAATTAGCGATCATACTCGTAGCATTCTTTCTGGCCAGCCTGTATAGCAAGATTCTTGTCATGTGGAATATAAATTCAAATAATCACTTACAGTAAAACGCTAATTTTTCATTTCATGCAGGATAACGACGGCAATCTTCCAATTCACGTGGCCATCAAACAAAACATGTCGAGCATAGTCGACTTGCTAGTCTCCCATCCAGACGTCGATCTCAAGATAAGGAACACCAGTGGCTTTACGCCCATTCATTATGCGGCGCGAAAAGGATTTACAGGGTGAATAATCTCATTCCGCAAACTATGATGGTAGTAATGTTAAACTTTAATGGGCAGATATTGTAAGTGGGTTAACTCATTTGTGTTAATATTTTTGAAAGTTTAATGGACTCAGTGTATTAGATAGATAGATAGATAAATAGATAGATAGATAGATAGATAGATAGATAGATAGATAGATAGATAGATAAAGATAGACGAATAGATAGACGGATAGATGGATGGACGAATAGGTAAGTAGATAAACGATCTGATCTGAATTAAACTTACTATCTTTAAAAACATACTAATAGATCTATAGATTTTAGATATCGGCAAATAATCATAAACAAGTATACATTTTCAAAAACACATTTATATGGCATTAATTATTGATATGTTACTAACACGATTGTAATTTTAAGATAATTTATATTATATTCCACATACTAAGAATCTTGCTATAGGATTGGCCAAGAGTTGATCACGTGATAAAATGTAGTTTCCCCATCAGATCACTCGAGAAGAAAAGTTCGTTACACTCGATAGATAGTCAATTGATAGTCCGAGTCAAACGCACTTTTATTTCGCGCGTGCTCAAAATGTTGATAATTGACGCGTTAGGACTGACGTGTACTGAAGAGATCAGCGAAACAAAAAAAAGTACTAACACCATCTCGGCAGCGCGCGTATTTCGTGCGCGCAATATGCAACATGCAGGTACGCTAACGCGCACGCGCGCGCATCGAACGTCGACGCCCCTGGTGATGCGCACCCAGATGTTGGTCGGGCGCGTATTCCATATTCGGGCCCATTATGTCTTTTTTTAGAGAAATATCAATCCTTTTTGTTTCTTTAGTTAAGTAGTTTCCGATGTGGAATATAAAGCAAATAATCAACTTTTGGTTTCAGGCAATGAGACAAACTATCACTTCCTCGGCGATCTGAATGTATACGCTATCTTTCCTCAGCTTCACTTCGGCGCTTATCCAGATCGCCTCGGAAGTGATAGTTTGTCCCATCACCTTTACCAACGTTGATTATTTGCTTACTGTCAAGAACTTATTAAGAAGTGGCGAAGAAGAAGTCTGTTTAAATCATTTTGTTAAAAACACCCCGAGGAGACGGACAAAACCATGGGCACACTCTAAAAACGGAAATGTTATTTCTTCAACATTGAAAATGGCCCAGTGACCACACTTTACAGCACTTTCTAGATGTTATATCCAACCTTTCATCCAGCTGGATTCAAGATTTATAGTGTCAGATCCAGCTGCTTAAACACATTTAATTGTGAAAGTTTGGTCACTCCTCGACCATTTTAAATGTTGAGATAGCATTTCAGTTAGAGTGCACGTGCAGCGCTACGTAGTTTATATGAAAATCTAATTATGAAATATAGATTTCTTTAAAAATTCAGTTCTGGGCTGGATTTCTTGACTTCGTCACCATCTGGATTAATCCCGATACCCTTCGCACACTGGCGAAGCAGAGCCGAAGCAGTTTTTTGCTTCGATAATATTGAACGGACCGTCGACGATCTTATTTCCATAGCTTATGTTACCCGATGAGTTAATTACAAGAAATATCTATAATATTTCTGCTTTCAACCATCAATTTCAATTTGTTTGTTGATATTTTTTTAAAACACTTGGGGGTATTCATCGCGTGAAAAAAATTGTGATGAGATCCTTCAGGTTGTCAAAATCTATAAACGAACGTGAGAAATTACACCGCAACTGATTGTTGCGGGGGCAATCGCCCCCGGGGGGGTCGCTCTCCACATGGCCTGCTACGCACCCGCGTCCAGAAAATGCGCTTCGTAAAGCGCCGTCCCTTTTCGAGCCTTTGGAGTCGTCGATTCTTTTGAAAAGGCCGGTTACTTTTTCAACTCAAGTCGTAGCAATCGCCGTATAGGGCATTAGCCTTTTCTCACATGTCATGCCATTTAGGCGCTTACTAATTTGGTTTGATAGATTACGCCATTTAGGGGTGCAAATTTGAGTACATCTATTAACATCTCCAAAAATACGCTTTTTTTTTAATAAGCGCAAAATATATAAATGAATTATTGATTGAACATTTTTTCGGGTTCTGCAATGTAACAACAATGTTTTTAAATGAGAAAAGACATTGGCTAGCGAAGTAAAGTACGTGATTCACTGTTTTACGCCACTTAGGTGCTAATTAGTGATTTCCAGTTCACGCCACTAGGTACAGAATGGGGATTTCATGCGGAGGCACGCCGTTCTAGCGTAGCTTTTTCATGCGTTTACGCCCATTCTAGGCCGTCACAAATTTGCCCTATGTAGTTACGCCCTTTAGGACCTGCATTTCTGAGTGTGTGGACACGGTGGGATACAGCCGTCTGGAGAGTCGACCCCGCGCCAACGCCCAATGCCTGTACAGTGGGATGGTACATTGCAAAAAATGGGGTGTTAAATTTAACACCAAGGGTGTGGCACAATATGAATACCTGCAGACGTGGTGTAAATTCTAACACAACGGGTGTTATTTAAACACAAAACGAATTATTTCAAACACCAAGAGCATTGGCTTTAACACCAAGGATGTTGAAAATCAACACTTTTCCGGTATTAATATTGTGCCACACCCTTGGTGTTAAATCTAACACCCAGTTTTGCAGTGTATGTAGCCATTGGGACCGCGCAGCTGGGGTTATAATATAAGCACTCCGTAGAGTTTGCTTAGTGTGACACTGAGGGTTCACAAATTTTGTCATTATGTCCAACAGGGCCGTGAAATTGATGCTAACCAGGGAACCCTCGCTGTGTAACGTTCAGAAAGATGACGGATACACTCCCCTTCACCTGGCCGCAGTCAACAACAATCTTGAAGTGGCCAAACTTCTTGCTCAGAGTGTAAGCGTGCTAAAATATCCATGGTAATATTTTTCCTCTATTCACATAATAGTGTTTCCATTGAAAATTGACAATACTGCACGACACGTGAAACGTGAATTTTCTTCCTGCGTACTAATTTCTTAAGAAATAATTGAAGATTAATATGAATTATCTTATAAAGCCACGTCAAAATGCTCTATAATTATTCGTATTTTTAGAATTTGCTGTATTCTGATATGAAATGTTGATGCCTGTTGATCCCCAGATTAACTGTGGGCCAAAGCATGACACAATAATTGTTAAAGACACTACGATCGTGTATAACATTGTGGAAACCCCATTTTAAAGATTGTCAAACTTTGCTGTCTGGCATATCTGACAATGTTTGAATGGACAAACAAACACCTTAAAGCACAAAACTTTGGACAGTTACGCAATCATTAGCAAACTATGTACATATAAAAATCGACACATGAATTATTCTCAGATCAATGATTTTTCACTTTTTAAGAAGTGCTTAATGATTGTTTTGAACTGCATTTTTTCACTTTTGAATAGCACTTAATGATCATTTTGAACTGCAATTTTTTCAGGGCTTTATTTTTAGACCTTATCAGAGACACTGGTAGGATGGGAAATGTAACTCAGATTTTTTCTTCTTTTTAACGGGAAACATTGCTATACGATGCCTTTAATCAGTAATTTCTACTAACTGCTAACTGTCTGTATTACACAGACTGATTGCGTCCTGGACACGATTGATCGTTCTGGGAAAGCTACGGCACTTCACTTCGCGACGTGGCAAGGCCATTCGGAAATCGTCGAACTCCTGGTCGATCGAGGCGCCGAAGTCAACGTCCAGGATAAAGACGGTGACAGCCCTCTCCACCTCGCTATCAAGCGACGTCGTAGCGGCAGATCATACGTTCTCGACACACCTGTCTTCGAAAACGTATAGGAACGATTTCGATTTTATTCATCATTTCATTCCGGTGGAAAATAAGGACTTTTACAAAATATACATTGAATCAATTGTCCGTCGTTATTATGCGCAAGTCGAGAAAAGGAACCTTTCGAAGTGTGATTGGTTCGTCGTTTTAACCTTTAAAATCAATAAGAATCCAACATTTTCCGCACTATATTAATTTTGTGTGTAATTTCTCTTCAGCTTGATAAAATCTAAAAACGGTAACCTGTTATATTACATATATTTATTTATTTATTTATTTATGTATTCATTTATTTATTCATTCATTTATTTATATTACAATAGCTTTTTTATCATGCCGACGTCGTGACTTATCCTTTTTCTTATCCAATCATGTCTACTATTCTTTGTAGCTTCGCGAAAGCCTGAAGGACCCGGCAATATCCAATGCCCCCGATACTCTCCCGGCCTATCTCGTTCGAAAAGGTGCCGACATTTTGCTGACGAACAATGCCCAGGAACGCCCTCTTGACAAACTGACAGACGCAGACTTAAAACAGTCTCTATTCAGATTGGCCAAGGTCGATCCGTAAGTGAATGAATAGCTTCTCACAATATACGTGCGTATCAAACTAAAAATAATTATGTTGTTACATTTCTTCATGAATTTATATACACACTTCGTCGTGTGCACAGAAGAACGACGCAAATGCGTGCGCTCGCGTAAAACTGTTTTTGTTCCCGGCTCAACGCCGCGACGAGACGTTGTTTTTCGGATGTCCGCCAAATAATTACCAATAGAAAAATTCCAAATTCAAATTTGGTTAAATAAAAAGAAAATAATGGATTCAATGAGCAGCTAACAAATGTAAAGTTATGGTGCATATTTTAGCAGACGGCCTTCTGCTGGGAACAAAAAAAACCGAACAAACAAAAAAAAACACGAAAACGCATGTTTTCAGCGCAAACGCGTCCGTGTCGTTCTTCCGGCCACACGACATTTGTAAGTTCAACGTCTGCACAGTGTTCTTTTTGTCAGTGGTGTGTATGAATGATCTTTCAAAGTATTTTCATTCTCCGGCAGTTTTCATTGGCAGCTTTAGATGAGAACAAAGTGCTGGATAGAGGCGAAGAAGAAGAAGAAGAAGAAGAAGAGAGAAGAGAAGAGAGAGAGAGAGAAGAAGAAGAAGAAGAAGAAGAAGAAGAAGAAGAAGAAGAAGGAGAAGAAGAAGAAGGAGACGCCGCCTCTTGAAGTTCTCAGAAATATGTGTTCAATGAACAGTTCAAACAAACTTTCCTTCAGTTTCCGTAAGCCTCGTACTTGATGTTAGTAGAAGTGTTTTTGTTGTAGTTAGGGGGCATTCCCCCGAAACCCTCTCCCATTATGACATTGCCCTTGGATGCTTCAGAAGACCCTTTGGTTTTCAGGTCGTAAAGTTCGTAAGTTTTTAACGGTCCTAAAAGCAGATCTACTGGTTGAGCAAGGTGGAGAGAGATATTTTGGACTTTACATTAATCATGTTTAGTTAGGCCTACAATGATTTTTTTCTGCCACAGCCCTCAAGAAGAGGTCTCGGTGAAAAAAGCCAGAGAAATTACTAATTCCATTGAAAATCCTACTCGGGAACAACGTCCTCGGGAAAATCGTACGCGGAAAACTCGTCATCGGGAACAACCACCGTCTGCGACCACTAACAACTCTGGTAATGTTTAATCTGATCAAGTTTAAAGTCAAATTCTTTAATTGCCGACAATCTAATAAGAAGAAATTTGAGATAATTATAAATTACTTGATAATACGAGTTTCAATAACAATAACAATACGAGTAATGACAATGACCAAAAATTATAAGTAAGAATATAAAGAAACCTGTGGAGGGAATAGAACAAAAATAAAGATAGATGAGTTTTTGAGTCTGTTAGCATCCTTTTGATTCAAGAAAAGGTTGGTACCTTTGCATACTGCCCGGATTTGTGTGGCTTTCAAGAACTATACGTCTGTGTCAAAATGGTGTTAATAAGCAACGAAAAATTAATGTTACGAAAATGGTACCGCTATTGTGAGGAAAAAAATGGTTCTAGAAATGAACTTTGTAAGAACCCCTTTTCTCAATAACTTACACACTCTACGGTATGGTAGACCTACTGCTATAGGCATAACATAGTAATGATGATGGTGATGATGATGATGATATAATAATGATTATTATTAATACTATTTTATTATTATTATTATTATTATTATTATCACTAATACTACTACTACTACTGCTACTGCTATTAAAAATGATGATGATATGAAACTCAACACTAATACTGGTGATCTTAATTCTGGGTTGAACAAAAACCCGGTTTATGACCGATGTCTGTGACCTAATGTTTTGCAGAAGACTTCACTGGTGTGTATAAAATCGATCCCAAGGAGATCCAGATCGGTGAGACAGTTGGACGGGGCGGCTTCGGAGAAGTGAAGAAAGCTGTCTGGAGAGGTACACCAGTAGCCGTCAAAATCATCTCGACCGCTGGAAGTCGGACGTCAGACGTGGAAAAAGAAGTGTCGATACACAAGTTAGTTTCGTAATCTTCGGCTTCCCTTGCTTGGAGTAAACGATCTGACTTTAATGCCCAGCTGCATAGGTGTATGCAATGGGGAGCGGGGTTGGAAAGGTCGTATGAAACCCCCCCCCCCTAAAAAAAAAAAAAAAAAATCGGAAGGTCCACATTTTTTTCCAAAGACATTTTTTCGAAAGGTTTTTCACATCTTTCGTTGTGAATAGGTTAAAAAAAATATGATAAAGACCCACCCAGAATTTTTTGATTTTGAATTATTACATTTCCGTATATTATCATTTAAAAAAAGAAAACATGAATTGACATTTTAAATGACATTTTACTTGAAATTTTAATCACATCTTCTTGTTATGCCATTGTAGAAAGGTCCAAAACACTATGCACGACCCATCCAGAAAAAAATCCTGGATACCCCCGGCGAAACACCATCAATCTAGAAGGAGATTGACATTATGTGCAGCGCCCTCTTATGGGGACATTTGAAATCCTTGCGTTTTTTCAGTAATATGAAATGATCCATGGAAGACGTGCATTGCAAGATGATACACTGAAGATACATGTGTATTAGATAAAAGCACAAAAAGTTTCATGTGTATTTTCATCCGTGCCATATATCGTCAACTAAAGAGATTCCATCCAAACTTCTTC
>JZLH01S0241059.1:7265-27749 GCA_001188425.1 Eucidaris tribuloides | reverse complement strand
CTATTTTTTTTCACAATTAGGCCGTGAATTTTTTTTGTGGGGGGGGGGCGAAAGTTTTCTGGCCGAGGTCCTCCCCCCCCCGCCCGCCCCCACTGAGCGACTTTTGGGCTGTTGATTTGGCCGTGACAAATTTTTTTGATCGTGAAAATGGTCGTGATATATAGCATTATACGTCGTCCAAGGCGGCGCTGGCTTATTTTTTTTTCAAATTTGGCCGTGAATTTTTTTTTTTTTTTGGCCGCGAAAGTTTTCTGGCCGAGGCCCCCCCCGCCCCCCACTGGGCGACTTTTGGCTGTTGATTTGGCCGTGACAATTTTTTGCAACGTGAAAATTTCCGCCAAGTGATTTTTCGGTCTGCTGATTTGCCGCGAATTTGGCGTGATAGTTTTTTGGGGCCGCGAAATTTTTCTATTTTCACTGGAAAAACATAGTTAATTAACTCCGTTGGCTTCGAAGATTCTGAAAATCCCACCTAGAGTTAACACAGGACCACTCTGAGGCGCGTTCTACGGGGGGGGGGGCTTTGGGGGGCTTAAGCCCCCCCCCCCCAAAAAAAAAAAAAAAAATTGCCGCCCCCCCCAAAATGTTCGAAGGTAAAAAAATTCTGAGCGACCTTTTCGGCGACTGAGTTGATCGTTAAAAAAAAATTGACCTCGAATTTGGAATGGAAAATTTTTCGCGTTCAAATCAGACATTGGCAATCGCATACAAGGCCCATCGTTTAAATAAAACGCGACATTAGCTGTAAACCCCTTTAGAAGGAGAAGAAAAATAAAGACTGTATAGATTTTATCACATTAGCGCCCTTTTCCCCAATCGTTTGAATTGATTCCAGTTATAGAGCGCCCAATAATCTTTCTATTATATCCAACAGATGGAATTTTCGCTGTGACTCCCACTATAACATTTTATCGCCTTTATATTTTTTACATGTATCATGATAATTAAAATCATATTAATGAAGAATGAAAGGTTTACAGAGAGAATTTACGATGTCATTTAAAAAGGTTTGCTGATACCTCCTTAATACAGAGATACAGCAAACTTTCTAAATGGAATTTTAAAGGAAAAAATAATGTGGCTAATGATTAAACTTTCCATTTTAAAAAGTCATGTGCACTTTTCAAGCATATATGTTTGCTTTGTTTTGTTTTGTTTTAAATTAACATTTGTGCAATAATCAAACCGTTCCGCTTGAAAAAAAAAGGAATTGAAACATAAATTTTATTTTCGAGAAATTGTATTTCAGGCCTCATCGAGATTAAGAACAGCCCAAAATTTTAACAGTACGCATTATATACTTTAGTTTGTGTCATTCCAAGTTTTTATTTATTTTAAGCTAAAGAAATAGCTGAATGGTTCAAAACGATTATTTGACACTTTTTGGTAAAAACGTCATAATAGTATCGATACCTTTAAACGTGACTGTATCGGAATTGTAAATCTCACCACAGTTGAAAGAATAAAACAAAAAGTATAATAATGCATTGCATATAGCGTGTCATTCTGTGTGTGTGTATGGTGTCTTAGTTGAACATTCATATCGTTAAATTTTTGGTATCCATGTCTTAAGGCAAGTATGATTTAATATAGGGTGAAAATGACATTTTCCCAATATGTTTAAGACCAGACTTGTATTTTTTATATATGTTTATTGAATTAACAGAATCATATACATAAAACAATTATCAATGATTAGAAATTACAAGCAAAACTCAAACATATACATAATAAGTAAAAAAGATAAACAAAGGGACAAGGAAAATAATTATTAAATAAAAACAATTGATAGAAACACTTTTATCCACTCCGACCAGAGGAAATTTTCTTTTTCCATGACAGACTTATATCTTCTATTAATGCCCTGAATATCACACTCTCTGAACGCGTCCAGTTTTGAGAAATTGGTGAAAAACAAAGAAGTCGGGTGGGGGGGTTGCTGTAGTGATACCTCCTCTGTAAGAAAAATCTCGATTTGTCATCATGAACAAAAGTAGTGCTATTTCTGTGACGTAACAAAACGTCTGATCGACCAAAATCTACTTAAGTTTTAAAGACACAGCTAACATCAGGGAAACTTCTGGGGGACTTCAATTAAAAAACAAAATGTCAAACTTCGATATCTGAGTTACAATAATGCATCGATAAACATTCGCTCCTGATTGATCACTCAGCCCGAGTATAAAATAGTCCAAACCGAGATAGTCTATGGATGAATTAGACAAGGTCAGGCCACACTGGATACTGTAGATTTTCACTCTTTTAAAGCGCCATCACTTTACATTTTCTTCAGAGGTTTATTTTTTGACCTTATCAGAGACAATATAGCATGGAGGATGAGCTCTCATATTTTTTTAAACTGTGGACATTGTTAGCTTGTATCTTTGATACAAAAAGGTAAAAAAATAATGAAACTTTTGTCGAAACCACGCATGGGAAATTGTGAGCTGATTTAACCATTTATTTGTGATAAATCAGTAGGCATACTACAATTACACATGGTCACAGACTAACAAGACCGAAGTTTAAAAAAAAAATGTGATCTAATAATCCTCCATGCTGTAAGTATCTTTGATAAGGTCTAACAATAAACCTGAAAAATTGAATTCAAAAATGATTATTTTACAGCTTTATTAATGTGAAAATCTACGAGTAACTCAGTTGACCGGATTAATCATGCCAAATATTCCTCCAATATAGAAACGTATTGTGAGTAGATCTAGGCTAATATTACTGCCACCGCAGTGGAAATTCATGAGTGACGTTCATTCATGCATATCTTGCCAGTGACGGCATTATAGCTTTCAAACTTTGTATTCTAGTAGTATATTTTGGTCCATTTAAAGCACTAACTATGTAGCTCACGATATCAAATGTTTGACTTTTTAATGAAGCTCTATTTTTGCTCTACGAATGTTAGCGTATAGGACTTAATGCCCCATCAAGGGCGGCCAAAGAACAGTGAAAGCAATACAATCATTTTGTGCACGTGCATTTACGCGGATTGTCCGTCTGTCCGGCCATCCGTCCATCCAGTCTTGTCACCAAGATTAACTTAGGAACCACTGATTGGATTGTAATTTCATTTCAATTTATTTCTCATCAAATGACAATTAACAATAGAAACATAATACTTCAATTCCAAATATTTATGACTTTTCTTTTGCATTCGTACTGGTGGGTGAGGGGTGCTTATGGTGTCATTATATGGCCAGACAATTATTTCTGTGTTCTTTTTTTTAGCTCATTTATATCTTTATTCGTCGATATTCATGTATACTTGTATTGATTCTTTGATGTATTATATGGGGTGGCATTCTTCAGATCAACAGTGATTGATATTGTTATTGCTTTTCCCCCCTCCCCCGATTCACATGTTGCATCATTTCAAATCTTCTTTCTGTAGTATGAAACTATTGTTTATTTTGTATAATATACTGTACTGTTTTGTATTGTATATACCCTTTTGATTTGTCAAAAATAAATAAATAAATTAATAAATAAATTAAGTAATTAAGTAATTAATTCATTAATAATAATAATTATTATATTACTATTATTATTATTATTCATTAAAAAATCTTAAACAATAAATAACAATTATCATCAATTTCTTAATGTCAGATGATGAGACTTGGTCAAGTATGATGCAACAATCACGGTGTAGATATAGTCAAAAGGTCAAATGTCACAAGGCCTTGTAAACAATGTTTCACTTTCCCATCTGTCGGCCACACTAAAACTCTGCATGCTTTTCTGAAAAGAATTTTCAGCTTCTGCAGGAAGAGTGCTCCCACCAAAACTCTTTAAAATACTTAACATTTTTATAAACCTTTTGTAACACCTTATTAAACACTTGAACACGTTTATCTGAAATGATAAACATGTTTAGTTAGAAATTCCGTGTATCACCTATATATCATAAGTTTTGTGTTTATTCTGTAACAACAGAAACACTTGGACACGTTTCATGAACACATAAAAATGTGTTTAAGTGTTGAAAATCATAAACGCAATCAACAAACGTTTTGTGAAGATTTAAGCACTTAAGTGTTACTTGTAATTTAGGTGTTTGTTGACGATTTATAGATTTTCAATCACATAAACACTTTATGATTTCATAATCAACGTGTGTTTACGAATTGTTCCAGAAAACACGAACTTTTTATGTCAATAGTGGTGATACACAGAATTTCTAACGGTGTTTATAAATGTTACAGAAAAGTGTATATAAATGTGTTAAATATTTTACAGTGTACCATCAAAAAGTGGCAGAATTGTCAAATTAAAAAGTTTGGAAAGTTATGCTTCCACTGGCAAGATCACGCATGAATAAACAATTTCCACTCCGGTGGAGGATAAGTCCTATAGATCTATAGTGAGTCTATAGGAGGAAACGGCCAGTGAATCCATCGAGAAAATTGTTTACATGTCCCTGTTAAAAAGAGCCCCGCACCATCCCTCCCGCAGTCCCCCTTCTGTGTCCCTTTCGCCAACATTGATTAAACTTGTCTAAGAGTCTGTCACTGCATTAAGCATGTTAGTAAACTTATTGTGACGATCCTTGCAACCGTTTGTTCAAAATTTATATATATATATATTTACAGAAGTTACAATGTAAAATAAATACATAAATGGTCACTCTAAAGCAATGTGTTAAATAAGTTTGAATAATATTATTTATGTAATAATATTTATGTATATATTTATGTATATTTATGTAGTAGGCCTATATACCATTTGTAAATAGTTTTGAAAAAAAAATGAATATTATTTTGTATATTTGAAAAAGCCAATTTTTGTATTCTTGTTATTGTGAAAATACAGAAACAATCAACTGAACTGAACTGAACTGAATCCGGTCAGCTTCATTGCTGGTTGATTTCATTTTTTTAAAAGCATGCACTAAAGTCATCATTTTGAAATACAAATTTTTTCAGGGCTCAAAGACACTTGAAGCATGGAGGATTATGTTGGTCACATTTTTTTTGAATTGTGATCATTGTTAGCGCTGCATGTCCTTTAAATTGGTTTAGCCAACATCTTTCATCTTTTAAATAGTTTTCCCTCTGTTTCTTTCATTCTTCTTTAACTTTCTAACAACACAACACATGGTTAAACGAAATGATTCCTTGAGAAAAGGTCGCGTATATACACAGATTCTGTATTCCGCCTTTATAGACACTAGTGCTAGTGTTTCTGCAAACAATTAAGTTTTCCCGTCCGTCGAGCGGCAAATTGAAACAAAAGTGCTGGAAACAGACGGAGAAGATCTATGATTAAAAAGTAATTAATGTAGTAGGCCTATCAGTCATAATTATTTATGTTTATTTATTTAGCTTATTCATCCATAATCAATCAAGAAATGCCATTGAATGAAGAGTGTACCATCCAAAATATTATCAAATTTAATAGGATATCTTTGATATAACACTTTATCCGAATATAAGTTCTAAACCGAGATAAACTGATTGAAAAAACACGTTTACTGTGGATTTGTAATTCCGCTGTATTATTATCATAATCATCATTAGAATTACTAGTATTTTTAGTTTTATTGTAATATTGTATTATCATTTTGTTTTTATTAGTAGTATTAGTAATAATACTAGTAGTAGCAGTAGTAGTAGTGGTAGTAGTAGTATACTAGTAGGCAGTAGTAGTAGCAGTAGTAGTAGTAGTAGTAGTAGTAGTAGTATAGTAGTAGTAGTAGTAGTAGTAGTAGTAGTAGAAGTAGTAGTAGTACACTCCTGCTCATAATTATGAATATTTTGTTGATACTAAAGTTCTTTCTCCGTATATCGTCAAAATTTTAAAAGACAAGTGTTATTTCACAAAAACGCAGTATGTGAAGCAATTTTTGGATTTCATGAGATGACTATATATAAAACTTAAGTAGCGTTTGAGCGGAATAACAATTATATATTTATTTTTCTAAAATCCACAAAAATCATGAAAAAGAATTAATTACAGTAATTAAAAATCAACACAAGAAAACGTGATAAATTTTTGATTCTAATGTGTCCTTTATCATATAATTAACATCAGAATTGTGTCTGTTTCAAGTCTTAAAACGCGCGAAGCCACCACGTGACTCAACAACAACAACAACAAACAGCCGTTATCAACACAACAGCTGGTTTTAGTGTCGAGGTCGGACGCTAGCAAAATGCTTCTAAAAATTCCTGAAATACTGTGATTATCATTGTTATCACCTGGGGTCAAACAAATATTGATCCCAGACGTCCCTTCCACAGGAAAAATGCGGCAACTTCTAAAATGTTTCTTTAAGTATTCCATAATTATGAGGCATGAGTGTAGAAGTAAGTAGAAGTGGTCGTAGTGTATATAATTATATATTATTACCATAACCCCCTGACCCCCCTCCATCCCCCATCAAAATAGTTAAACTATTGTCTAGCAAATAGATTGATGCCGATAACAGCTTTGTAAAAACGGCGAAGTACACAATAGTGATAACTATAATACAATAGCAGGTAGGCTATTCCACGGCCGCTCTATGGTAATGTGGTCTAGATTCTGCGTCATTCTTGACAAGTGCAGGCAGTGAATCTAATTAGTGGCACGTTGTACCAAATGCGTAAAATCAAGTCATTTTCCCAACGCCTGACTGTAATCAACGGCCATCGAATTATCTTGGTGCAGCGGTACCACCATGAACCAGCCGACACACCTGTTAACAGAGGGATTTTACAAGCAACGGCGATTGTTCGCATCGCGCGAATGGAGATAGTACGGGGAATATAATTAACGTGGACGGAAAAATTTCCACGAAATATTGTTTTCAGCGTGTGATTGATTTTTTGTCTTCTTGGCTGGGAAAACGTGAGTGTATATTGCTGGAATTGCTAAATGTGATTGTAATTTGTGAATATAGGCTGTCAATGATGTATGGAGTGTACCTGAAATATGTGTCTGTGTGTGAATTTATGCCTGTCGAGTGTCGCTCCGCGCGTTGCTCGTGGTATTGTAATTGTTGTGCAGAACCGTACGTCTCGTGCAGTATTCCCGCCAGTGACAGACGGTGGCTGTGCGGCCCTTGACACACGACAGTAGCAGAAAATACAATGATTTGTTACTGGCGTCATTGTCAGTGAATTGAGTTATCTCCTTGTGAATCAGAAGACGTCTACGTGGAGACATTTGGTAAAAGCATTTCCACCATCCACGGGTGAAAAGCCGGGAAGAAGCACGCTGCTCGGATAATCCTTGCTTGCTTGTGTTTGGGTTGATTGATGAGTTGTCGTGTAAGCTACCTGGCTGAGGCTGGGGGGGGGGGGGGGAGAGTGTCCTGTTCAATTGTACAACCAGCTTGTGAAAATCCAAAGCTCAAGATTTTTTTTCTTTTTTCCAATCACAAAATTGTCAGCAAATATTCATATTCCTATTCACAATCAGAGCCCACAGAGGAATTAGGATCTTGCTATTACTTTTCCGATAGTTGCTAACAACACTATTATCGTTACATTTCTAGTAGCAATTGTGTGCAGATGATGTTGTATAAACATGGCCTTCATTGGCCTGCGCAAAATGATCTTGCTATTACATTCTATGATAGAATCTACAACATTATTTTTGATATGAAATGGGTGTTGGCTAGCATGCCTAATGCTGTGGGGGGATAGGAGGGTCATCCCCCCCCCCCCACACACAATTTTTTTTAAAAGGTCCACACTCTTTTCCAGGCACTTTATTTTTTGATTAATTTTTTCAAATACAATATGTTATTTTATCATTAAAAACACAAAACGCTAATTTCATGTAAATGATTTTGTTATTACATTGTTGCTGGATTTCATTGTAAAAGGGTCGCAAAAATTATCATGACCACCCCTCCCCTGAAAATCCTGGATAACACGCACGGTGATGAATACTGATTGAATGAGTGGTGTTTTTTGTGTATTTGCATGTACATGTAGTACTACTATGTCTGCTGTATGTAAAAGTTGAATTTTTTTTGTTGTTCAATATTGGATATTGAACGTGGCTGCAGATATTGTAGCATTTTTGGATTATAAACTGATACTTTCAGGCTTGTGCTTACTGATCAATGCATAATTTACATAGTACATGTACCAATAAATAAATGTAATAACAAACAGTGAATACACACGGGAAACACCATGAAACACCAGACAGACACAACACACAAGAACACAAAACATGAGACACACACAAAACACAGAGTGACACACAAACACACACTGACTAACAGTAGGGCCTACACTCAAACACGAAAACAGACAGCACACCACAAATAGACAGATAAAAAACTATACATGTATGAAGACACAAGCAATACACAATGCAGACAGACACAAAACTCACATACTGTCAACACACGCATAACACAAAACAATGCATGACAGACACAACAATAAAAAAGTAATGCACTACAAACACAGCATCAACGCAACAGACGAGACACAAACACCAAAAACACAGACATACTGCACAAACATCACAGTCACACATGTTAACACAGGCAGACAGAAAGCACATATTGCACAAACACAGAAAAACATAACACCCAGTGTACGCAAATGGTGCCCAGTAACTAATATTTTCCAATGTATGCATTATTTTTGTACAGTACACATAAACACACACTATACCCACACAACATATACCATAACTGCACAACACACACACACCACACCTGACCACACTGTCACACCCACAACACACTTGGCATATTTTGAAGTTTAATACAGTTTATATTTTGTGTTCTGTTATTCGTACCCGCTGTACAATACCAAACACCCAAGTTTAGTTTGTGTTCAGAAAAGACTTTCTTTGTGTAAGCCGGCAGGTAGAGAAAATGCGGTGATTAAGTGAGACAGGTACTATCACAATACAGACCAAAAAACGGATTGCCTGCAGTGGCATCTAGTCACAAATAGAAAAACGTGAGAAAGTCAGACTGCAATCTTATTTCGCATACATAAATGAATTTGTGGCATGCTTACGAGTGCAAAGAGGATTTGCATAGGACTTGAACTTACATGATGCGCAACATGCAGTACTGAAGTTACAAGTACATGTAGCAGTGTGTTGCTCATGTGCTGAGTGTTGCTGTTGTTTGAAAATTGAATTGCCGTGCCATAGAAGTTTTGATTTTTATACTATTTCTAGTATTTTTTCTCTGTTTTTAACAGCCCAGTTTTGCTACAAAGTTGCAGTGTTTGCAAATCGACAGTGCAAACTTCTCAATTGGCAAAATAATAACAACATGCCAGTGTCATACATGTATCTGGAAATTCTCCCTATGAAATTACATGTACACATGTTATCATCCTGCATTGGAATCTAAAACAAGTTCAATCCCCATGCATTCCCAACATATTTCTTAAGACACTTTCAAACTGTGGACATCATTCGTGATAACATTTCGCAGGGAAACGTTTTCCTTAAAATAGCGCATGGTATTACTAATCAGACGTCGTCACTCTAAAACGTCAAGAATGGAAAAGCCATCAACGCTATTGCCCAATAGCGGCAAGCGCGGTCCAACATGTTCTTGAGCGGGTAGCAGCTCCAGTGAGGGGGAGGGGTCGGATCATGAGGACATACCCCCCTCCCCCTGCAGCAGGCGCTCCAGCGCCCCACCTACATCAGGCCCCTGGCTTCAAGGCACCACGGACAGGAAATAAAGGTGGAACAGAGGCCAAAGGTCACGGTCAAATCCGCAGGAAAATCAAAGGCAGTCCATGACCAAAGACGTTTTACACCATCAAATCCTGCACTTCCCAGGTCACAAGGTTCATGAAAGAGGAAACAGCAGCAGTTCCTGTTCCAGTTTTAGCGCACCTGGGGGAATGAAAACAAAAGTCAGAAAAAGGTAACACAGGGACAACAATTGACGAATAGAAATATTGAAAATGTGAGAATATACGCCCATGGGGGGGGGGGGCACTAAGCATTACAAGGTGTAACCTATGCGCTGCTGTATGGACTTTCAAAATGGACGCCTAAACCAAGTAAATTATCTGTTGATCTCCTGTCGATATCACTAAAACAAGTATTCAAAGTCCTGAAAAGAATAACCCTTTTAATGTAAATCTCCCCCGTTAAAATATACTATACCCCGTTCCTGATTCTGGCAATTTTGATACCCTCTTCCGTACGAGCGTACATCGCCCCACTGTGAAACAACCCTTTTTACACGTTTTTTCAGCACGTGCCGTGCATAAGTGTAAACCTTGTCAGGAGGCCCCCCTCCACCCACAGGGGGAAATACATGTATAATTACATGTACATTGTTTGTGTTTAAAAATTTTTATTCAGCTAAAAAATGCTCTGTTGTTTATGGCTAGGCCATAGGTAAATTTTATATACTGTAATCAATCATTGAAATGTGCATTAATTAATGTATAATTTAATTTATGAATTTATGTATATTCATTTATTCATTTATGTAAAAAAATTTTTGTTAATTTATATATATATATTAGGCCCATATTGTATTTATTTAGTTAGTTAGTTACATTAGTTTAAGTCTTTTACTTATCTGTTTATTGATTATTATTATTATTATTATTAATTACTATTATTTATTATTGTTAATTATTGGTAGCTATTATTATTATTATTATTATTACTATTGTTATTACTATTATTATTATATTATTATTATTATTATTATTATTAATTATTATTAAATTATTATTATTATTATTATTATTATTATTATATTTTTCTTCTTGCATCTTCTTTCTTCTTTGTTTTATCACAAGTGAGCAAATAACTTCAGACTATAGGTAACTGGTGTTCTGTATAAAGTTTGGGACTACCAAACATAAATGAGTTGCTAACATTAAGCCTTACAAAGTCTAGTTTATGAAAGTATGTGCCACAGGTATACTCACAAGTGGTTTTTGTTTTTTAATGTTTGTTAATTAAAAAGCAGTTAGAAGATTTCTCTTATAATTTTTGAAAAGGATTCTCTGTACCGGGTCAGAATTAAAGCTTTGTAAACCCCACCCCAAACACCACACACAGACACTTCCTTCAAAAATTGTGATTTGAAAAGAGATTAATATGATTTTACATGATGAACTTGTATAGCACTGTGGTATACACATATACAGTCATTAGGGAGTAAGAGATGCCTAGACTTGATTATACTTGTAACCTAATCAATTAGTTTGTGGGACTACACGATATCTCATGGCCATAATTGAGTTTGCTACGATGCCATTTTATATGGTGTCAAAAAGTCAAACACATTGAAGTTGTATTATTGTTATAATTATTAATAATTATAAGAAGAAGATGATGATGATAAGACAGATAATAACAACAAACAATATTAATGATAAGGGAATAATGAATAATATTAACAATATTTGAATCAAAATAATTAGGAAACCCACGAACAATTAAAAGTTATTACACTATACACATTTATCATTGCATCATGTAAACACACGTGTTATTACTCTGCTTAGGACCACATTCACCAACTTGTTTTTTTTTTCCACTCCTTTGTTTCCGTCCTTTCAACACCCACTCACGCAAAGCAAAGGCGGCCTTTCGCGAGTTTATTGAAGGCAGAGAGAGAAATATTGCAATATAGCCTCCCAGGCGCGGTTCTACGGGGGGGGGCTTTAGGGGGCTTAAGCCCCCCCAAAAAATTTGCCCAAGCCCCCCAAAAAAATTTTTCGAAGGGTAAAAAAATTCTGAGCGACCTTTTCGGCGACTGAGTTGATCGTAAAAAAAAAATTGACCTCGAATTTGGAATGGAAAATTTTTCGTTCCAATCAGATCATTCGGCAATCGGCATACAAGGCCCATCGGTTTAAATAAAACCGACATTAGCTGTAAACCCTTTAGAAGGAGAAGAAAATAAAGACTGTATAGATTTTATCACATTAGCGCCCTTTTCCCCAATCGTTTGAATTGATTCCAGTTATAGCGCCCAATAATCTTTCTATTATATCCAACAGATGGAATTTTCGCTGTGACTCCCACTATAACATTTTATCGCCTTTATATTTTTTTACATGTATCAATGATAATTAAAATCATATTAATGAATGAATGAAAGGTTTACAGAGAGAATTTACGATGTCATTTAAAAAGGTTTGCTGATACCTCCTTAATACAGAGATAACAGCAAACTTTCTAAATGGAATTTTAAGGAAAAAATCAATGTGCTAATGATTAAACTTTCCATTTTAAAAAGTCATGTGCACTTTTCACCATATATGTTGCTTTGTTTTGTTTTGTTTTAAATTAACATTTGTGCAATAATCAAAACCGTTCCGCTTGAAAAAAAAAAGGAATTGAAACATAAATTTTATTTTCGAGAAATTGTATTTCAGCCTCATCGAGATTAAGAACACCCAAAATTTTAACAGTACGCATTATATACCTTTGAGTTTGTGTCATTCCAGTTTTTATTATTTTAAGCTAAAGAAATAGCTGAATGGTTCAAAACGATTATTTGACACTTTTTGGTAAAACGTCATAATAGATACCTTTAAACGTGACTGTATCGAATTGTAATACTCACCACAAGTTGAAAGAATAAAACAAAAAGTATAATAAATGCATTGCATATAGCGTGTCATGTCTGTGTGTGTGTATGTGTGTCTTAGGTTGAACATTCATATCGTTAAATTTTTTGGTATCCATGTCTTAAGGCAATGTATGATTTAATATAGGGTGAAAATGACATTTTCCCTATTATGTTTAAGACAGACTTGTATTTTTTATATATGTTTTATTGAATTAACAGAATCATATACATAAACAATTATCAATGATTAGAAATTACAAGCAAAACTCAAAACATATACATATAAGTGAAAAAAAAGATAAACAAAAAAGGGACAAGGAAAATAATTATTACAATAAAAACAAATTGATAGAACACCTTTTATCCACTCCGACAGAGGAAATTTTCTTTTTCCCATGACAGACTTATATCTTCTATTAATGCCCTGAATATCACACTCTCTGAAACGCGTCCAGTTTTGAGAAATTGGTGAAAAACAAAGAAGTCGGGTGGGGGGGGGTTGCTGTAGTGATACCTCCTCTGTAAGAAAAATCTCGATTTGTCATCATGAACAAAAGTATGTGCTATTTTCTGTGACGTAACAAAACGTCTGATCGACCAAAACTCTACTTAAGTTTTAAAGACACAAGCTAACATCAGGGAACTTCTGGGGGACTTCAATTAAAAAACAAAATGTCAAACTTCGATATCTGAGTTACAATAATGCATCGATAAACATTCGCTCCTGATTGATCACTCAGCCCGAGTATAAAATAGTCAAACCGAGTAGTCTATGGGATGAATTAGACAAGGTCAGGCCACACTGGATACTGTAGATTTTCACTCTTTTAAAGCGCCATCACTTTACATTTTCTTCAGAGGTTTATTTTTTGACCTTATCAGAGACAATATAGCATGGAGGATGAGCTCTCATATTTTTTAAACTGTGGACATTGTTAGCTTGTATCTTTGATACAAAAAGGTAAAAAAATAATGAAACTTCTTGTCGAAACCACGCATGGGAAATTGTGAGCTGATTTTAACCATTTATTTGTGATAAATCAGTAGGCATACTACAATTACACATGGTCACAGACTAACAATGACCGAAGTTTAAAAAAAAAATGTGATCTACATAATCCTCCATGCTGTAAGTATCTTTGATAAGGTCTAACAATAAAACCCTGAAAAATTGAATTTCAAAATGATTATTTACAGCTTTATTAATGTGAAAATCTACGAGTACTCAGGTTGACCGGATTAATCATGCCAATTTCCTCCCATATAGACGTATTGTGAGTAGATCTAGGCTAATTATTACTCCACCGCAGTGGAAATTCATGAGTGACGTTCATTCATGCATATCTTGCCAGTGACGGCATTATACTTTCCAAACTTTTGTATTCTAGGTAGTATATTTGTCCATTTAAAGCACTACTATGTAGCTCAGATATCAAAGTTTGACTTTTTTAATGAAGCTCTATTTTTGCTCTACGATGTTAGCGTATAGGACTTTAATGCCCCATCAAGGGCGCCAAAGAACAGTGAAAGCAATACAACTCATTTTGCACGTGCATTTACGGATTGTCCGTCTGTCCGGCCATCCGTCCATCCAGTCTTGTCACCAGATTAACTTAGGAACCACTGATTGGATTGTAATTTCAATTTCAATTTATTTCTCATCAAAATGACAATTAACAATAGAAACATATACTTCAATTGCCAAATATTTATGACTTTTTCTTTTGCATTCGTACTGGTGGGTGAGGGGGTGCTTATGGTGTCATTATATGGCCAGACAATTATTTCTGTGTTCTTTTTTTTTAGCTCATTTATACTTTATTCGTCGATATTCATGTATAACTTTGTATTATTCTTTGATGTATTATATGGGGTGGCATTCTTCAGATCAACAGTGATTGATATTGTTATTGCTTTTCCCCCTCCCCCGATTCACATGTTGCATCATTTCAAATCTTCTTTCTGTAGTATGAAACTATTGTTTATTTTGTATAATATACGTGTACTGTTTTGTATTGTATATACCCTTTTGATTTGTCAAAATAAATAAATAAATTAATAAATAAATTAAGTAATTAAGTAATTAATTCATTAATAATAATAATTATTATATTACTATTATTATTATTATTCCATTAAAAAATCTTAAACAATAATAACAATTATCATCAATTTCTTAATGTCAGATGATGAGACTTCGGTCAAGTATGATGCAACAATCACGGTGTAGATATAGTCAAAAGGTCAAATGTCACAAGGCCTTGTAAACAATGTTTCACTTTTCCCCATCTGTCGGCCAACACTAAAACTCTGCATGCTTTTCTGAAAGAATTTTCACCTTCTGCAGGAAGAGTGCTCCACACAAAACTCTTTAAAAATACTTAACATTTTTATAAACACTTTTGTAACACCTTATTAAACACTTGAACACGTTTATCTGGAAATGATAAACATGTTTAGTTAGAAATTCCGTGTATCACCTATATATCATAAGTTTGTGTTTATTCTGTAACAACAGAAACACTTGGACACGTTTCATGAACACATAAAAATGTGTTTAAGTGTTGAAAATCATAAACGCATCAACAAACGTTTTGTGAAGATTTAAGCACTTAAGTGTTTACTTGTAATTTAGGTGTTTGTTGACGAGTTTATAGGATTTTCATCACATAAACACTTTATGATTTCATATCAACGTGTGTTTACGAATTGTTCCAGAAAACACGAACTTTTTATGTCATAGTGGTGATACACAGAATTTCTAACGTGTTTATAAAATGTTACAGAAAAGTGTATATAAATGTGTTAAATATTTTACAGTGTACCATCACAAAAAGTGGCAGAATTGTCAAATTAAAAAGTTTGGAAAGTTATGCTTCCACTGGCAAGATACGCATGAATAAACAATTTCCACTCCGGTGGAGGATAAGCCTATAGATCTATAGTGAGTCTATAGGAGGAAACGGCCAAGTGAATCCATCGAGAAATTGTTTTACATGTCCCTGTTAACAAGAGCCCCGCACCATCCCTCCCCCAGTCCCCCTTCTGTCCCTTCGCCAACATTGATTTAAACTTGTCTAAGAGTCTGTCACTGCATTAAGCATGTTAAGTAAACTTATTGTGACGATCCTTGCAACCGTTTCGTTCAAAATTTATATATATATATATTTACAGAAGTTACAATGTAAAATAATACATAAATGGTCACTCTAAACAATGTGTTAAATAAGTTGAATAACTATTATTTATGTATATATTTATGTATATATTTATGTATATTTATGTATAGGCCTATATACCATTTGTAAATAGTTTTGAAAAAAAAAATGAATATTATTTTGTATATTTGAAAAAGCCATTTTTGTTATTCTTGTTATTGTGAAAATACAGAAACAATCAACTGAACTGAACTGAACTGAATCCGGTCAGCTTCATTGCTGGTTGATTTTCATTTTTTTAAAGCATGCACTAAATCATCATTTTGAAATACAAATTTTTTCAGGGCTTCAAAGACACTTGAAGCATGGAGGATTATGTTGGTCACATTTTTTTTTGAATTGTGATCATTGTTAGCCTGCATGTCGCTTTAAATTGGTTTAGCCAACATCTTTCATCTTTTAATAGTTTCCTCTGTTTCTTTCATTCTTCTTTAACTTTCTAAACACAACACATGGTTAAACGAATGATTCCTTGAGAAGGTCGCGTATTACACAGATTCGTAATTCCCCTTTATAGACACTAGTGCTAGTGTTTCTGCAAACAATTAAGTTTCCCGTCCGTCGAGCGGCAAATTGAACAAAAGTGCTGGAAACAGACGGAGAAGATCTATGATTAAAAAGTAAATTAATGATATAGGCCTATCAGTCATAATTATTTATGTTTATTTATTTACTTATTCATCCCATAATCAATCAGAAATGCCATTGAATGAAGAGTGTACATCCAAAATATTATCAAATTTAATAGGGATATCTTTGATATACACTTTATCCGAATATAAGTTCTAAACGAGATAAACTGATTGAAAAAACACGTTTACTGTGGATTTGTATTCGCTGTATTATTATCATAATCATCATTAGAATTACTAGTATTTTTAGTTTTATTGTATATTGTATTATCATTTTGTTTTTATTAGTAGTATTAGTAATAATACTAGTAGTAGCAGTAGTAGTAGTGGTAGTAGTAGTAGTACTAGTAGCAGTAGTAGTAGCAGTAGTAGTAGTAGTAGTAGTAGTAGTAGTAGTAGTAGTAGTAGTAGTAGTAGTAGTAGTAGTAGAAGTAGTAGTAGTACACTCCTGCTCATAATTATGGAATATTTTGTTGATACTAAAGTTCTTTCTCCTATATCGTCCAAAATTTTAAAGACAAGTGTTTATTTCACAAAAACGCAGTATGTGAAGCAATTTTTGGATTTCATGAGATGACTATATAGTAAAAACTTAAGTACGTTTGAGCGCGATAACAATTATATATTTATTTTTCTAAAAATCCACCAAAAATCATGAAAAAGCATTAAATTAAAGTAATTTAAAAAACAACACAGAAAACTGATAAATTTTGATCTAATGTCATTTATCACTAAATTAACATCAGAATTGTGTCTGTTTCAAGTCTAAAAACGCGCGAAGCCACCACGTGACTAAACAACAACAACAACACCGCCCTTTATAAACACACTGGTTTTAGTGTCGAGTCGGACGCTACAAAATGCTCAAAATTCCTGAAATACTTGGATTATCATTGTTTCACCTGGGGTAAACAAATATTGATCCCAGACGTACCCTTCACGGAAAAATGGCAACTTCTAAAATGTTTTTTAAGTATTCCATAATTATGAGCATGAGTGTAGAAGTAGTAGAAGTGGTCGTAGTAGTATATATTATTATCATTATTACCATAACCCCCTGACCCCCCTCCCATCCCCCAATCAAAATAGTAAACTATTGTCTAGCAAATAGATCTGAGCCATACAGCTTTGTAAAAACGGCGAGTACAAAAATAGCATAACTATATAAATAGCCAGGTAGGCCTATTCCACGGCCGCTCTATGGTAATGTGGTCTCAGATTATGCGTCATTCTTTGACAGTGCAGCAGCTGAATCTAATTAGTGCACGTGTACCAAATGCGTAAAATCAAGTCATTTTCCAACCCTGACGTAATCAACGGCCAATCAATTATCTTGGATCGCGCCACATGACCAGCCGACAACCCTGGTTACAGAGGGATGTTTACAAGCAACGCGATTGTTCGCCGCGCGGAATGGAGATAGTACGGGAAAATAATTAACGTGGACTGGAAAAATCCACGAAATATTGTTTTCAGGTGTATTGATTTTTGTTTCTTGGCTGGGAAAACGTGAGTGTAATATTCTGGAATTGCTAAATGTAGATTGTAATTTGTGAATATGGCTGTCAATGATGTATGCAGTGTCTGAAAATATGTTTCGTGTGTGAATTTATGCTGTCGAGTGTCGGCTCCGCGCGCTGCTGTGTATTGTAATTGTTGTGCAGAACCGTACGTCTCGTGCAGTATTCCGCATACAACGGTGCTGTGCGGGGCCCTTGACACAGACAGTAGCAGAATACCAATGATTTGTACTCGCGTCATTGTGTGAAATTTGAGGTTATCCTTGTGAATCAGAAGACTGTCTAACGTTGGAGACTTTGGTAAAACATTTCCACCTCCACGGGGAAAGCCCGGGGGAAAGCCAGGCTGTCGATAATCTTGCTTGCTTGTGTTTGGGTTGATGATCGATTGTCGTGTAAGCTACCTGCTGAGCTGGGGGGGGGGGGGGGTATGTGTCCTGTTCAATATGTTACACCAGCTTGATGAAAATCCAAGCTCAAGATTTTTTTCTTTTTCCCAATCACAAATTGTCACAAATAATTCATATTCTATTCACATCAGCCCACAGAGAATTAGATCTTGCTATTACTTTCGATAGTTGCTAACAACACTATTATCGGTTACATTTCTAGTAACAATTGTGTGCAGATGATGTTGGTATAACATGCCTTCAATTGCCTGCGCAAATGGATCTTGCTATTCAATTCATGCATAGATCTACAACATATTTTTGATATGAACATGGGTGTATGGCCTAGCTATGCCTAAATTGCTATGGGGGAGATAGGAGGGTCATCCCCCCCCCCCCCCACACACAATTTTTTTTAAAGGTCCACACATCTTTTCCAGGCACTTTTTTTTTGATTAATTTTTCACATCATATGTTATTTTATCATTAAAAAAACCTAAAGCATAATTTCATTAATGATTTTGTTATTAAATTTTGCTGATTTCATTGTAAAAGGGTCCAAAAATTATCATGACCCACCCCCTCCCCTGAAAAATCCTGGATACACCCCTGATGAATACTATTGATGTGTGTTTTTGTATTTGCATGTACATGTAGTTACTATGTACTGCTGTATGTAAAATTGATTTTTGTTGTTGTTCATACTTGGATATTGAACTTGCCTGAATATTGTACATTTTTGGATTATAAACTGATACTTTCAGCTTGTGCTACTGATCAATGCATAATTTACATGTACATGTACCAATAAATAAATGTAATAACAAACAGTGATACACAAAAACACATGACACACAGACAGACACAACACACAGACACAAACATGAGACACACACAAACACAGAGTGACACACAAACACACACTGCACTAACAGTAGGGCCTACACTCAAACACAAAACAGACACACACCACAAATAGACAGATAAAAAACTATACATGTATGAAGACACAAGCAAACACAATGCAGACAGACACAAACTCACATACTGTAACACACCATACACAAACAATGCACTGACAGACACACACAATAAAAAAGTACATGCAACACAAACACAGTCACGCAACAGACGAGACACAAACACACAAAAACACAGACATACTGCACAAACATCACAGTCACACATGTTACACAGGCAGACAGAAACACATATTGCACAAACACAGAAAACATAACACCCAGTGTACGCACAATGGTGCCCAGTAACTAATATTTCCAAATGTATGCATTATTTTTGTACAGTACACATAAACACACACTATACCACACACAAACATATACCATACTCACAAACACACACACACCACACCTGACCACACTGCACACACCACAACACACTTGGCATATTTTGAAGTTTATCAGATTATATTTTGTGTTCTGTTTATTCGTACCCTGTACAATACCAAACACCCAGTTTAGTTTGTGTTCAGAAAAGATTTCTTTGTGGTAGCCGGCAGGTAGAGAAATGCGGTGATAAGTGAGAACAGTACTTCACAATACAGACCAAAACGGATTGCCTGCAGTGGCATCTAGTTCACAAATAGAAAAACGTGAGAAAGTCAGACTCAATCTTATTTCCATACATATGATTTGTGCATGCTTACAGTGCAAGAGGATTTGCATAGGACTTGAACTTACATGATCAACATGCAGTACTGAAGTTACAAGTACATGTACAGTGTGTGCTCATGTGCTGAGTGTTGCTGTTGTTTGAAATTGATTGCCGTGCCATAGAAGTTTGCATTTTTATACTATTTCTGTATTTTTTCGTCATCTTTTTAACAGGCCCAGTTTTGCTACAAGTTGCAGTGTTTGCAATCGCAGTGCAAACTCTCATTGGAAAAATAATAACAACATGGCCAGTGTCATACATGTATCTGGAAATTCTCCTATGAAATTACATGTACACATGTTATCATCCTGCATTGGAATCTAAACAAGTTCAATCCCCAATGCATCCCACATGTTGCTTAGACACTTCAAACTGTGGACATCTTCGGTGATAACATTTCGCAGGGAAACGTTTTCTTAAAATAGCGCTGGTATTCTAATCAGACGTCGTCACTCTAAACGTCAAGATGGAAAAGCCATCAACGCTATTGCCCAATAGCGGCAAGCG
>JZLH01S0241048.1:82626-103126 GCA_001188425.1 Eucidaris tribuloides | reverse complement strand
TCTAACTTGGCGATATTTTTTGCGTGATTACCGATGGTGCACGGATGCGACCTTACCGCACAAATCACGATGCAATCTCGATTAAATCACTATAAATTTATTCGCGATCGTTTCACGATGACCTATCGCGTATTGAAAGTTTTGCGATCGTGAGAAATGCCACCATTTTATCCGCAAGATCGGATCCGCTGCGGGTAAATAGCCGAACGGGATCTCGCACAACGCGGGTATGCTCCGAGGGCGCAGTCAGGACAGTGGCGCGTTTGTGACCAGCGGTTCGTATACCCGATCCGATCGGCCGGATTTGCGCGCGTGGCCGTCTTTCATGAAGTGCATGTATGTACGTACGTACATGTCCATGTCCGATATGAACTCTGGTCTACATTAGTGGGTTGAAGACTCGACGTTTAATCGTGAAAAATGTTCGCAAACATAATATTTTACTTGGCAATGAGTTGCATTTAATTAGACGAGACGGATGAAAAAATAATAATATAATGTCATACACGAAATTAAGACAAGTAGAGTTAATCACCTCGGTTTGCCAGCCGTAGTATTAGCATTTTTTGCCGGTCTCAAATTTCTAGTGAATCTACCGGAAGTCATTCAATCATATACATGTACTAGTTAGCCAAAGCTTATGACAGAATCTCGCTTACCCCATGAACTATGAAATGAATGCGCGACAATCGATGTAGTCAAGAATGACCATGGCCGGAACCCGACGCATCTGTCCCGTTTGCGGTCCCCCCCATTGCAGTTGAACGTGGTCCGGTGTTTCGGGATGTGGGAGTGCCTGCCGGTGTCTGCACGGCTGCACTGGCGGGCGGCTGGTGGCATGACACACTGTATAGAGAAGTTTCTTTGTTTGGGTCTGAAAGCGAATGGCCTATATCTGTATTTTGTTGCAAAACATTCATTTAATAATTGTTAACGTGAAGTTTGGTGTCATGTTTTATCTACAGTCATAACATTCAAAATAGGTGTATTACTTTGCAAACCGTCTTCGGGTAAGAGTAGCGAGACAAAGTATCAAAAATAAACTAACGGGATCATTACTGCCGTCCGGGCAATCTCGCCAAGTGATTCAGATATGTTTTGGTTTGGTCCACCCTTAATTCATAATTCATGTGTAATTTGTATATTTGTATTAATTGTTTATTTCTCCACGTTTTAATATGTATATTGTTTTTTATGAAAATGTGGAAATAAATGAAATTGGAAATTGAAATTATGAGTTACATGCAATAATGACGGCGTATGATCCCGTTTAATGATTTTATGTTTGATACTTTGTCTCTGTGCCTTACCGAACAGGTTGCAAGTTAATTACAGCCTATTGTTAGACACACCCCTCCGGACCTCGTGAATGGTGTTTCACTTGTCAAACGTGAGTCGCGGCTGAGTTCAGATACCATGAGCAAACTGCTCGTGTCTTCGACTATGACGCGACCACTTTTTTTACAATGACTGTGCCTGGGCCTATTTAAGACGATATACAAGAATGACGCATCCCATTCACCATGCTGTGACGCGACCAAATGCCTTCCATGACGGTTACCCTTGCGTTCATTATTGTTGGTAAATGACCCACCCATGACGCACTGCATTTCCCGGCGAGGTCGAGGGGTGGCATCTCTACAATTGATAAATGTAAAATGATTAGATCACCCTGAACTTTTCTGATTATTATGTTGTCTGTCTGTTCTGTCCAATGTATGTTTAGCTTTTTGCTATGATTGGAAATATAGGTTTGAGTTTCAATTTTTGTAACAGAAATTAATGAAATTATTCTTCGTTCCGAATGTAACAAAAATGGTAACAATTATTTGGGACCGAGAGCGTGGTGAGGCTTGACGCGAATATTTGCCCTAATACTCATTCTGATATTTGGTTTCGTTCTGCTGTCGGACTGTTTCTTTGCTTCTTGCTACATGTATGATTGAGATTGTGAATTGTGAGTTCAATTTTATAATGAAAATTAATTACATGTTATCATTTGAAATGCCTTAATAAATATTGGCAGCGAAACAGTTTATTATCGGAGTATTTACTTCGACACCTACACTAATGTATTGTTACATTTCAATATTTATTTTACTGTAATGTGTATTCCTTGAATTTTCGTCATTTATTCTACGTCGATAATAATGATTTAATGCAATATTTCCCCATGTTTAGATTGCATTTTTCACGATTTTGGCAATAACTAAGAAATCAAGCACAAAAATAAAAAACAAAAACATGCGCTTTTATGTCAGTACCCGTTGCCGTTACCACATTCCCATGTCGAGATAGGCCTGAGCACTTGCATGTCGCTGCAATATGTTCACCGACATCACGCATTTATCGTATACATCCCATCATAATCATTTGTGAATCATAAATATCCAAGCCATCTCCATCGACAACTACCACACCACCAAATTAGGTGATTCATAAATCCATAAGGTTCATCGACATTCACATTAACACCAGTCGTCCACAACCACCACGCGCCGCCACGACCATCACCATCACACGAGTCACCGACTACTAATTCTTTGTGATCATGCAAATAAAAATCAAACCATTATACTATGTAATTTCATCGACATCACCACTAAACCACTCCATCGCACAACCACCACCAAATCATCGATGTATTACATGTACCATGTCAGTTAAGTCAGGAAAAATGCATGCGGGATTATTGCAATGCTGCCCCTTGACTGATTTGTAACGTATTACATCTATGAATAGAAAATACTGAAATGTATGTAACGGTCAACGTGCTACATAATTTCATTTTTCTATTCCGATGATGTACTACGTACAAATCAGATTAAGGGGCAATTTGCCATAATCCCGTCCCGCATTTTTCCTGGACTAAACTGGACATGATTAATGTATCTCGAACAAAGCCGTGTATCTCATGGAATATTACATCCACACATTCACTGCAAATACGGGGAAATAGCAAGACAGTGAAACGTACTCACCATCACCCCCATCACCCTGCACAGCGAATGATTTATGCTTCTACTAGTTGCCTTCCTTTCTTCACGACCTTCACAGTTATTGGGGACGGAACATTTTTGTCAGTACATCATGTTTCTCTTTATTTTCGCGATTATAACAATGCCCTCTTTTAATCCAAACCAAAGGTGACTAATTGGAGTCACGATGTCTGCGCCCGGAAGTTGGTGTTGCTATGAGCAATGTCCAATCATTTGGGGCCCACAGGCTGATGCGAATAAGCTGTGACCGCTCAAGGCACGTTGGGACGTGGCATTGGACATTGGATCGAAGACATTGGAAATGTCCGTCATATATTCAAGATGATGATCAGCATGATACAATGTTGGATGAGAATTATATATGAATGGGTCATAGATGCTGATACACTATATGAATGCATTATCTGAGTAATGATGATTGTGATTTTGTCCGATATTATAAATGTCATGATGTTGATGATGATGAGAGTTGATGATTATTAGTCATGAATGATTCATGATGATGTCGATGACCATCGATGTTGGTTATGAATAAATCGTGAATATTTGATGATAATAATATAATGATTGATGATAATGATAATAATAATAATGATAAAAAATAATCTATAACAATAATAATATCATCACGTAATACTAAAACATTAATACTACTCATATATTTTTCATCAAACCTTTCGAGGGCATGATGGGATTGAATGCATGTCACCCCCCCCCCCACCACTGAAATTCAGATTTTATTTCCTTACCCTTCATATAAAATTCCCTATTAACCATGCCATAATTGTAATATAATTGTAATCAATCACTGCAAATACGGGGAAAAGCAGAACAGTGAAAACGTATCTCACCATCACCTACATCACCCTGCAACAGGAATTTTATGTGCTTCTTAGTTTGCCTTACCTTCTCACGACTCAAAGTATTGGGGAAACATTTTTGTCTTTAACATCATTTTCCTCTTTTTTCCTGCCGCCAATATTAACAATGCCTCTTTTAATTCCAAACCAGTGTGCGTAATGGAGTCAGATGTCTTGCGCCCTTAGTTGGTTGCTATGGCACGAATGCCATATCCATTTGGGGGCCCACAGGTGATGCGAATGATTACGCTGTGACGCTTCAAGCATAGTGATGGTAACGTGATTGGACATGGCATATCGAAGAATTGGAAATGTCCGTCATATTATCAAGAATGATAATCATGATGGTGATATATCGTATGATGTATAATATGAATGGTTCATGCATGATTTGTGATAACTATGAATGATTATCTGGATATGATGATTGGTGATTGTTGAATTTATAAATTGATCATGACTTTGAATGATGATGAGTGTGATGATTATTAGTCATGAATGATCATGATGTGTTGATGACCTTTGATGATTGGTATATGGAATAGATGAATATTTTGATCGATGATAATATATAATAATAATAATTTTTTAATGAATAATAATAATATAATAATATAATATCATAATAATGATAATAATACATGATAAAAAATGATAACAATAATTATTATATCATCACATGTATACTAAAAAGTAATGACTACTTATATCATTTTTCCATCAAACCTCGGAGGGATGTCTGTTGGGATTGGAATGCTGGTCACCCCCCCCCCACCACACCACTGAAATCAGATTTATTTTCCTTACCCTTCTATATAAAATTTCCTTTAACCGTGCTCATAATTGTATCAAATCTATCTAGTCAAGCATGCATGTTGTTTTGTTTTTGATTTGATGGCGAGTTTGGTTTTACCTTGTATGTTTGCAACATCTAGGCCATTTCTGATCTTCCACTTTTGCTTTAATGTGATAGTGTGGATATTATAATACCTAACCACTACATTGTTTTTTTCTTCTGTTATTTTCGACATCTGCAATCTTGAAGCGTCAGTCTTGATTCTGTCTGTATCGGTCGATAAAACAACTTCCTTCCTCAGCTCATGCGCTTATCACAAAGGTAGCGGTCAGTCACCACATCACTTGTTCCAGAATCAGAGAAGCCGAAATGACCCGAGTGATCATGATCGACCCGGACCAGGTTTGCAGATGAAGAAAAGTCGTTATTTTCTTGTAAATGTTCATTATGTCAGTCTCTGGCAATACACCAGTCGGAGAGTGTTCAATTTAATTTAAAATACTGTAGTTTCAGATTTTTATATAATCTGACGGTCGTTTAGTTAAGTATAGTATTTGGATACTCGTCAAAACGGAAAGTGTTTGCAATAATGCGACGAGTATTTTAATGCAAAGCAGTCGCCTACCTATTGCATAAAAGAAACATCAAACCTGCATGCTACACAGGTATAAAACCCGGGTAAAATCATCGAACTCTTCGACACCTTCGTAGACCGGAGTATTAAAAATGTGTCCTCTTGTTTTTGTTTCCACTGAATTAAACATTTCGTGCCGTTGTTAACACACATTTGCCCAAGTCTGTAAACAAGGGCTACTCATATACGGCGCCTCCATTTAATCTCCTGCCCAGAGTCCGGTGACCGATTAGACACTTGATCTTGTGTAATCCATTAGTCTGATTCACAGACCCCACTTGTTGCCGGCCTGGCCTCGAAGCGTCGGGGACAGTTCTAACCAGTGCTAGTCTTACAAGCACGAACGGTACGAGAATTAATGCATAAGGAGAAAAGAATAATAACGCTTGTTAAACAGACTAGTTATACGCCACAATTGACATCAGTCTGGATTTTCAAGTGGGGTGAGCTCTCTGAGCTTGTTCTATTATCATGTGTCAATTATTTTAAATCTAATTTCTAGGTTCTTCAACACCATGGATTTAGTCTCCAGGGAATTTGATTATTATTATTGTCATTATTATTATATTTTATTATCATTATTATTTATTATTATTATTATCTATATCATTCATTATCATCAATACTATTTCATAAAAATGATGGTTATATTAATGAATGTTATCTATATAACCGGTAAAATGATGATTGAAACACAATATACTCATAATCAAAAAATAGCACATACATGAAAATAACATGAATTTATTAAAATAATCATTGATCATATTCACCAAATCTTTGAAGCGAGGAGGAGGAGGAGGTGAAGAAAGAAGAAGAAGGAGGAGAAGAAGAAGAAGTAACAGATAGAACAGTAAGAAAGAAGAGAGGAGGAGGAGGAGGGGAGGAGAAGAGGCGCGAGAGTTACAGGAGCGAGAAGGAGAAAAAGAAAGAAGTCAGCCGAAGTAAGGAGCAAGGAAGGAAAGAAGGGAGCCAAGGAGGAAGAGGAGAATAAAAGCAGAATAGTTCTTAAATTCGTCATCTTGTATATTATTTTCATCTTTCTGTCACCTAATTCCTCTTCCCTCCTGTTCTTGTCTTTCCCCCGGCCTTTATCTTAATTTTTTCCTCTTCTTATAAACTATTATTGTTTGCCGTTGCTCATGTTTTGTGTTTCTTCCACTGGGCGTCTAATATCCACAACACTTAGGGTATTGGCCATTTTTTTTTTTTTTTTTTTTTTGGGGGCGCGGTGGTGTGGATTTTGTGAAAAGGAAAACTCTGATCTGAACTTCTTAAACAGAGTACAATTTCCGTCTGCGTCTATAAATAGAATGGGTGGTCAAAATCGATGTTTTTTTTTTTTTTTTTTTTTTTTGTGGTGGCGGGTGGCAATGATTATAAGAGACGCAGACGGCAGTTGAAAAGCGGAATTATTATTTCATTATACCGGAAAGAAGGCTTGAAACAGTAAAAAGAAGGGGAATTTTGGCTGTTCGGCTCAGTTGTTAGGGGAAAAAGGCGTCCGCTCTCACCACCGGAAGGTCGGCGGTTCAAGCTACCCTCTCTTCAAACCGGACCCGCCCGTTCAGACCCAAACATGGGAGTTGCTGCTACCCTGTTGGCGTTCATATGATTAAGGATACAATGACATGATTGGGGGTAGTCGTCAACTTGGGCTGATACTACTTAGAATCAAGTAAACTATTCAACGCTTCTCCTGTGAAAATCTTGTAGCTCAAACGTTCCATCATTCTAAAAAAACAACTGTCCAATCATCACTAGTAGCATGTTGCTGAAACTGTGTGTGGCTCTCTATGGGGCTTATTTTTATCCTACCCGGCAAAGAATAGATACTCCTATGTTTATTGCTTGATTTCTCCTTAATGTAAACAACATTACAGACAAATCCTCCCAGGGGAGATCCACATCTGCCTAGCACTGAACAGCTGGTATTATTTCAACTCATTGGTTCTGAGGCCATTTTCAAGTGTTTCCAATGATTGTCACTAACTTTAAGGGATGAGCACGTCAAATCTCTTGGCGTCCTGCTCAGTGGCCTGTCGCCGAGCCCACGATTAAATGTGTGCCAAAATAAATTTCTCAGATTGGATTTTATTTTGAACAATAGAAATTGGATATGGATTATTAAAAAGGGGAAAGGAAAAAAGAAGAGGGGGAAAGGGCAGGAAGGTATTAATTTATCATTGTAAATTGTAATTCCTTCCTGTCTCGTTACCTTCTCCAGTTTTTCATCCTCTTCCCCTCCTCACCCCTCGTGTTTTTCGTATCCCTTTGTGACTTTTTAAAATTTTCTTCTTCCTCTTACGATTGTTTGAGTTTCTCTTCCTTTCTCAGTTTTATTATTGTTGTCATTTCAGCTTATTGTTATAGTGTTGTTCGTCTCCGGTGGGCTCTACTTTTATTCTGCGGGGGAGGGAGTGAAAGGAAAATCTCGGGACTATTATGTTGCCAGACTCAAATCTGTTCTTTATGAACTGGGAAAGAATGATTTCTTTCAAGGATCGACGAGTATGTGAAAATAGTTTATTCTGGTTAGATCTAATCTGTATTGTATGAAGTTTCAAAGTTATAAATTTGTGGCGTCACATGCGAGCAACTCCCCATATCATGTAATAAAAATCCATAGATTGCAATGTTTTAAACTTTTAATACATGTAGTTCATGATAATTGAATGGGTTTTTTCATAGTTGCATGTATAAAGTAATGTTTCTGATAATATACTGAATGCACAGGTAAAATCATTTTCAAATTTCTGAGAAAAAGACACTTTTATGGAATTTATATCACATGACATATGGGGAGCTGCTCGCATGTGATGTCACAAATTTAAAACTTTGAAACTTCATAACTCTGTTATTCTTTGTTGGATTTTCGCCAAACTTTCATTAATATGTTTTTCTCATTGTTCTGCTTTTATTAAAACCAGCTTGATGTCAGGGTGAATCTTGTCCTGAACACTTTGTGTGCCGACACACCAGTTCACCCACATACATGTATAACCTCAATGAGGTACGGAAGATGCACCAGTTCACCGAGAAGATTATTTTCTTGAAATAAAGAGACAGTGAATGAACTACATGTAAATGCATGAAACAGACTTGTGCCTTTTACCAGGGAAAAAAACACACAGCGGCTTTGGGCGATTTTGCCCCCAAAATGGCAAAAGAGGCCCCGTAAATTGCCATAGGGTTCAATACAAAAGAATATCTGGAAAGCTCTGAAATGGGAAAAGAAGCCCCCGCAAAGAACATTTTATTTTTAATCCTGCCTTTTACATTTCATTTTATAGAGAAAAATAATATTTTTTGAAAGGTTGTACAAAACAATCCTGTTTCTGACTTTAAATACATTTGGACCTTAGCCCAGCAACCAAAGTATTAACAGTGCTATGAATTTAGCCGCAGATGGGCAGATTTGAGAATTATATACGTGTCTACATGTAATGTGAATCCCAATCCGTGTCACAACTTTTTTTCTTGTGAACATTTTGTCATCTTCCCATCCCTCCTTCATGTCCTTGCTCCCCTCTAATCTTGTAGGATGATGATTAACGAAGTAGTGCATCCTCCTCCTTGTAATGTAGCCTACGTGCCAATCCATCATCCAACATCATTGAAAAACCTGTCATGGTGTGCTAGCGTTGAAGCGGCACGACTGCCACCTCCAAATTCATGAATCAACTGTAGATTTAGCCCGTCTATCCTGAAATTAAAACAGAGACTGAGACACAGAAAAGAAATAAATAAAAATTCACTCTGTATCCCAACCGAGGCTGCGGTTCAGTGATTATTTCGCCGCACGTACATGTAATTTAGAGGAATGGGATTCATCCTGTGCTCCGCCGCACCTTTCGTCACTTAAGTTGTCTCTTAAGTCGTCTCTTAATTCGTCGCCAAATCCTGGGCAGAATTTTCATTTCACACTCTCCGCTGTTTGAATGTGTTTAAGAATCCACTGCACATCTGTTTACCTTGAGGCCTCCGGTACTATGTATGTTGGCCAGAATTTACAGCCAAGGTATAGTTTGGTAAATGGTAAAAAATGAAATTCCTTGCTATTACATTTTTTGGACATGTGTTACAAATTTTGATCTATCACTGCCCTGAAAATGACTCGCTCTGAAATCCTCCCATTTTTGAGAAATTACTCAAAATCTAAAATGGTCGGGGGGGGGGGGGGGTTGGGGGGAGGGGGTAGACCCCAACGATTTATATACATATCACTACATGTAAAGTATAGATGCTTTCCTTTAAGTCAGACATCATACATGTACTTTGTCCTTTAGAACAATTTGCAGTAAGACTTTCTGTAGTTTTCCGATGTCTGGGGTGACAATAGAATACTTTGTGAAAGATTGACAAAAATTTTGTCTGATTGACCAAAACTATACTTGTGCTTTAAGACTGTAGAAAATGTGCACTGTACCTGTACATTCTAGACCTACATGTACCGTATATGAAGTTATCAAAAGTGTGTGATGCACATACAGTAAATCCTTGTGTTTATACACGTACATACATGTGCTGTTTTGGTAGTGTTTTGAAAAATTTAACCCAGTAAATCTGGTCATGTCATAATTGTTTATCTGTGACTAGTGGCAGTGAGTGGATGTTGCGAGAAATTGCCTCATGGTATGGTATGCTATGAGAATGTTAAGATGTGTAGATCATTCAATGTGTCATGTGACATGATGAATGCATCACGTTTCTATGGAAACAAGAAATGCAGCTCAATATTTGTTTGTCTTGTCAGTCTGGTGTACCACATACATGTACATGTACATGTCTGAAATTAGATGATTGAATTTCCTTTCTAGCAGCACTCAACACAAATGGATGCTAACTGTTTTTGAGAGTGGTTGACATTTTTTGTCTTGTGTCGCCATTAATCTATCATCTCTAGTGCTGGATGCACTTGAGGAGGCTGTACAGTATGTTGGATGGATGATGCACTGTAGCAAATGCGTTTATATGGAAATGGGTCTCTGAGTGCAGGCAGTAAAAGCAATGGAATATCTTCCATTAGTCAATTGCAAAGCTGATTGGCAGAATGGACATCATATGACCAAAAATTGATTTAAAAGCATTATTGGTGGGCAATATACTTTAAAGGCAGTGGATTTCATTTGCAAACATCCCCGCAGACCAGGAAAAGACAACCCATGCCCTTAGGCTATTGATGAAGGGCATGTCTGTGAAATCTGGGGGTCAGTGATTGCCTAGACTTTGAAAAATGCAAAAGAAAAACAATAGCCATTTAGTGTTGAGAAAAAAATTCAAATCTGAGTCTAATGGTCACTATAATTCCACTAAAACTGAGTTTCTAGCTCGTATATTTTGCTAAAGGTTCCCAGATGGCATTTTCTTCTAAATACCATTGTATTTACACAATGTTAATTTTTAGGCATGCAAAAGAGATCCCCTGCCTTTAAGGGGCCAGTAGGACTCTTGATGTCACCTTCTGGCATAATTTCAAATGTTGTTTAACTACATGTAATTGGCTTCTCAGTAATATGAATCTAGTTTTTAATATAAATTTTGGAAAGAGGTAAAATGTTTCATTTAGGAATCATCATTTCCGTGAAACAATCTGTGTGTAACACATGTAACTTTCCTGTTGATAAATGATCTCATTCAATAGTTTAGTTTCCAGGAAGAACAAATAGATTAATTCTTTAGTAACAGGAGATATATAAAGTTGATTTCGACATGGATCCTAAAAGTAGACACTCTAAAAGTCATTGTATTTTAAGTCATTTACCTTTAGGTGTCATGAAATCTGTATCATCTATTTGGTAAACAAATATTTTCAAGACATTGTTTACCTTGTAAATACTATGAAACTTAAATGTCAAAGGAAAGTGATGTCACCAGCATGCGTACATCCCAGAGGTATTCATACAGGAAAACAAAATATTTCCCAGAAAAATGGTATGCCCCTTTTCTCGTGAACTGAGACCATTAGTTTACCATATACAGTGTAGTGTTTATTTGTCATTTTGAACTTTGAAAAAGGGGGGGGGGGGTTTCATACATGTACATATATCATTATATCTGCAATGTGTAGGGTACCTCCGTGGATACATTTACAACAGAATTTTTCTCTTCTGACGTATCTAGTTATTTGTAGAATCTGCTATTCACCGAGTTTCCCCTGTAGCAAGTTTCACTCAATCATTGCAGCACCTTTTTATACGTCTCTTTAGAGACTTCCCAACCCATGCAAGTGCTGGTAACAATCGAACATCATAATTCACAAATGGCATTCTCTTCGACATTGTTGACAACTTTATGTGTTGCGGTTGTCTTATTTCTGGCTAGGTGGATGCGGAGAGTGTGTGGGTGCATCCCGAATTAGGATCAGCCTCTGGTCGGAAGTGAGTCATTCGGGACGTTACCCTAGTCTGCTTCTTAACAAGACCCACATCAAGTGGGACTCTGAAAATGAACCCGTATCATTCCCAATATGAATACTGCACAACAGTTTTAAATTTCTACTCGCCAGTACAACATCGCACCTGATAAATTGTTTGTTGCGAGTATCGCACTGGCCAATGGATACGCAGAGTGTCGCTTTCTATTATCGCTGCGACGCAAGATGTCTGCTCTAAATTACGGGCATTAATAAAAATCAATGCCTCGGAGCTCAGACGTGCCGCCAGTCTCATCAATAAAGCGGCTGACGAAATGGACACCCACCGATCGATGTGCGACGATTAATAGCGCTAATAGATGTACGCTTGCATTATTGATGTTGGCAGAGTCAATTTCGTTCGGTATTGGCTACCGAGCCTAGTGTTTTTATCTTCACACATTACAATGACAGGTTCTGTATAGCCCGACGCATTAACTGCAGCAGTCAACAAACCTCTATCAAGTGTTTTTGCTGATAATGACAGAATATCCCTGGATTAATATCTTTATACCTACTTGTAGAATAATCCTATCCTCATACATTTGATAAAAAGCATAATATTAATCCTATATTTTTTGTTATTCTTCATACATGTACTGCTGGTACACATCAAAATCACGTCTTCATACACGATAGTTGTCAGCCTGTGCAGTCAAATAAAGGATAGAGGGGAAGTCCACCCTGATGTCAGGTTGATGTTAATAAAAGCAGAAAAATGAGAGAAACCTATTAAAAATGGCAATTTATGAAATTTATATGGGGGAGCTGCTTGCATGTGATGTCACAAAATTAAAACTTTAAAAATTCATAACTCTGTTATTTGGTGGATTTTCGGCAAACAGTTATCAATATATTTCTCTCATTTTTCTGCTTTTATTAAAACCAACTTGATGTCAGGGTGAACTTCTTCTTTAAGGAGGAAAAATCTATTCCAGCTTTTGCATTTTTCTTTGGGTTGGGGGGGGGGGATGGGGAATGTTGGAACTAGGTTCGAGTAAATGACTACAGAAGAGTAGAGCATTCATTCTGTCTCAGTTTGAGATATTTCTGGACACAGCGAAGTTGGAAGCAAACTTAAGCTGCAACACAGCTTTCTTCTCCTTAAAGTCTTAGAGTGTATTCAGAAATATGAATAACTACGGTAGGTGGATTATATTTTTAGACTGCCAATGCATGTACCTTCGGCATGCACTCTGTTGATTTGATTGCAGTCTTGAATTTCCCATTCAGTGCAAACTTAAAAAACACGATAGAAAAGGAAAAAGAGTGAGTAAACAATGTTTGAGCATCCCCAGCACTATTGACATTGCCGTCTGCGCACAGCCAAGCAGACAAACAAGAGTATCGGTACACAGGAGTTTTCGCTTCCAAGCAGTTCAAATCCAAAAAGATGAAATTGCTCAGGGGAACTAGACTCCACTCCCAGTCTCTCGAACAATGAGGGCACCTGCCCTTTTGTCATCTTGAATTTCACTTCCTTCTGGAAAATTCTATAGGCCGGGCATGTTTGCGCTTAAGTGTAGATTTCTCGGACACATCAGCCCTAGAAGTAGAGTAGAGAACTGAAATTAAGAATGGCAAAAGTTTTTATTTGAAAACTGTATTTTGAAAGTTGCAGGATGCATATTGCAGAAGAAAATTGAATATACTGTAGAGTGTGCTTTTTTCAGAGAGTTAAATTTAAATCATGGTTTGTATTCCACAAGTTTTTAGTTTTGCTAAAGGAGGGAATCTTGAAATTAACTGTTCAGGGACCCTACTATGGGTCCATGAACTGTTTAAATTCAATCAGTATCATGAGCTATTTGGTGTTGATGTGCGTTTGGTTGATTGATGCCTATTTAGTTTAGAGATCATACTGTTGACATAAGTTCAGTACTTGTAGAAAGCACTGATACATGTTTGTCTCACGTTTGTCAAAACGTGAGGTTCACTGTACTCTTCCATATCATGGAACAATCAAACATAAAATGATAAATACTTTGTTAACGTTTACATCAAGCAAATGAATAGATGGTCCTGTAATACCCGATTGAATTAAGTGCAGTTAGTGCATGCATGTACATGTAACCAGGCTTATTGTACACTCTATGATGGTGACCAGCTCTTTTATACCAATACATGTTTATACCATAATACATGTAGGTCCATAGTACAACAGTGCGAGGGGGGGGGGGGCTGTAAGGGTCACCTGATGTCCTGACCCCCCTTTAAATTCCGATTTTATGGCAAGGGGGGGGGGCATTGGGGTTAACAAAAACAGCAGTAGAAGCCAACTTGCGAATGATGTCATGCCTATTCAGTATTCTGCCCCACATGAAATCTTTGCATACAGTGTTTGTATAAGCTCACAAATCTTGCTTGCCAGATGTGTTGCTGGGCCATTCTTTGAAAAGTGAAACAAATTGTCACACAAGTGACAAAACTTATTTGACCTCTCTGACCCTAAATAAGTATGATTAACATAACATTAAATATTTTCACTTGATCACTATTGACATATATAAGATATATTTACATTTTAAAACAATGTACCTGCAAGGCCTTTGGAATTACATGAGATACAGAGGTCAAATAAGTTCTGTCACGTGTGTGACCATTTGTTTCACTTTTCAAAGAATGGCCCTGCTGAGTCTTACGTAATTGGTCAATCTCAATATACAGGGTGGCCCAGAAAGAATGCTACACGTACGATCATTAATTTCTTCAACATCACGAACAAAATGCCACTAAAGGGAGAAGGCGCCAGCAACTAACAAGCATAAGTTAAGAAAATAAATGACATTGTGAGTATTGTGAGAATTATGGTACCTGGTGATGAAGACTTAACCTTGATGAACTGGGACAAATAATGGATGACAGGGATCAGTGGAGGACCATCGCCAACAATGTTTTTGACCGTGGTCGACCATGATGATGATGAAGACAGCCTAAATAAGGGGTACTGTGCGATACTTACCCTCAGCAAGGCCCTATAAATTAGTTAATTTGTGTTTATTTTACATCTTTGCAAGTTTTATCCACGGATAAAACTTGCAGAAACTGCTATAGGGGGAGGAGCTTATCAATTCAAACAGTGCATACATTTACAGTACCACGCTGCGGCTAACATACGTCGCGTGGCATGCATTGGTCACGCATGGTCAGCTCCCTGCAGTGCACGTGCAATCTGATTGGTTGGCAAGAACTCAAATATTTTCTTAACTTATGCCTGTTAGTTGCTGGCGCCTTCTCCCTTTAATTGTTATTTCATTTGTTAGAATATTCTTTTTCCGACAAAATGATACCACGATGATTGATTTTGAGTAAGGCGTTTGGATCCTAGGGCCATTTTTCTGAGGCAAGGTAATTTCCGAAATTTGTTTCTTTGTCAACTCCAGCAAACTTGGGAACACTAAAATATTCTCACATAACAACGTGCCATAGAATAAGCGGGGAGACAGACAACTGAAATGCCTTGCTTTGATACGGAAGACAATGGTAAGGTATGGTGTACATTGTCATTGCACCTGGATAGTGCAGCTCATTCTATGGCAAGTTGTTACGTGAGAATATTTCGGTGTTCTGATGATCACCGGAAATGAAAAAAATTGCAAATTTAGGAAATTACATTGCCTCAGAATAATAGCCCTAGAATCCAAACGCCTTAATCAAAATTAATGATCATGGTATCATTTTGTTGGAAAAAGATTGTTCTAACCCGTGAAATAATCACCGATAACATTTTGTGGATGATGTTGAAGAAATTAATGATCGCATGTGTAGCATTCTTTTTGGGCCATGCTGTATGAAAGGAATTGTTGCTGGTAGACATTTAAAACCATCTTGCTGATTAGTATGTGTTTGATGTTTGAAGAACAAATCACAAATGTACAGTGATGTCAGTAAAAAGTTTCTTTTCTTTGTTTTTTGTTTTGGCTTACAGTAGATGCTGTAAAAGTCACAAATGAGTTTTTAAAGGGTTTAATTGTCACTAAGTACAGGTATTTATGAAAAAAATAAACAAAAACATTGTTTGATAATGATCTATAACTTGACGAAGTAGGCTATAACATGGTTTGACCCACTGATTGTAGTTGTAGACTGAAAGAGAAAGTTAAATGTATTACTAAGAGAAAATGAAAAAGAGATGTCTTAAATTGAAAAAGTCTGAAATGTACAAGAATTTCAATGATTCATGGGTTATGATGGGATGATGGCTAAAGGTGCTTATCTTGAAGGAGAAACCTGAAAACTGCGTTCAGGGCTTCCGCTCTGTCTCGTTAGTGCTTGATAAATGGAATCTCTAGACAAGTACATTAGCTTTGGCGACCCACTTTTGTGATTAGTAACAAAATCTTCTGATAGACCCATTTCACACTAAGAATGCAGAATCAGAGAGCAGTTTGTGAATATGCCATGATCAATAAGGAAGAGAAAAGTGCTGCATTCATGAAGATAGTGATTTCAAAATACATCAGCTTATTCTCGCTTTCGTTATGACAACCATGATAAAAAAGCAATACATTTCAAGATTTTGTTTGCAAAGTAGTACATAGTGTACGTACATCATTCCATTTACACTCATCATGCTGTCTCATTTACAGATTTCTTATTAGGAAAATAACATTTTTCAAATATTAACTGAAGACGTACATGTACATGTAAGATTACTTGTTGGTGAATGGTGATGAATACAGCGGTTGGGGGTAAATTACATCACTTCAGAGAACAGATTAAAAAAATATTGTGTGTACACTAATTTGTAATGAACTCCCTCCAAGCTTAGTCTTGGTTCCAGTCCATGCAACTTTTTTTACTTCCAGAGTAAATGTAGTACACTCACTCTCCAACTTTTTCTACCTCCAGAGAACAGAGTATATATACTTTCTCTGCCCATGCACTGCATAGGTCAATCGCTTCCAGACCATGCAACTTTTTCTACCCCCACTAGTGCACTCACTCTCCAACATTTTCTACCTCCAGAGTAGTCACTTTGCCTTTAGTCTGAGAATATAGGCCTCCCCACAGTAGTCTTAGTTCAAGGCAGATCTTAGTAATTTCTGTAGTACAGGATACATGTACATGCGCATGAAGTCTTGTACCTGGCAGCCAGACTACCCCAAACTATTTTAAAGTCACTATTATGCAACGTGTAAAACCGGCATGTTAACATCAAAGGAAACCTGTTCTTGCAACAGGTTTGTTTGGCAGTATGAATGGGGCTTCATTTTTTCCATGAACTAGAATAGACAGAAAGGGTCCCCAAAGGGAAATCCTAAAATCTTCTTGCGTGATTTAACATCAAATGAATCGAACCATAATTAAGCTCTCAAATGATAGGCAGGTATCCATTTAACAAAAATGTTGGGGGGGGGGGGTAGATTTTTTGATGAGCGGCATGATTTTCCATTTTCCTCCCACTCAAACCCAAATATCATCTCTCTACAAATCCGTTTGTCAATATTTTTCTTGCACATTTCTATGAAGTTCTTTGACCAAAATATCCAATCAGCTGTCAAAACCAGCAAAAGGTGAAGTTGAGTGAATCTGGTGGGAATTAACGAGATAACAATGAGAATAATCCTGTAAGTACCAGGCAAATGTACAATGGTACTAGGGTGAGGAGACAATGCAAGGAATTCCAAGTATGCAGTGGAGGATTGTGTGCAGTGTGAAGTCAGTCAGACGGGCATAAATGTACATGCACTGATATCCAGGTGCACCAGTATCTCGGTCAGCGCCACCAGACCAAGGACCTGGCATGAATACTCTGAATACACCGTGGGTCACAATTCGTGTTTTTCGTGTGTGGAAATCTGCAAGGTGAATTTGGGGAATTCCAAACGGTGCTTCACACGCACTGTACATGAGCGTTAGCACACTTGTGTGGAATGTTAAATTAAAAGTTATAGTGGATAATATGGATGTGAAATTGGTAAGTTGATGAGTTTGATTGATTTATTTTGTGTTTGTTTACTGTATGCGCCATATATTTCACGTCCATATATTTTCCCGATTTTGCTTGAGGATGGGAAATTCGCGAGTGTATATTTTTGCATTCACTTTGTACAGAAATGTCAGGAAGTGAAAATGTTCGCGCCCAGTAAGTCGCAAAATTTGCGAAAATTAAACCACCGCGAAATATTCAGTGTATACAGTAGTTATCATTGCACATTTTGACAGTGAAACATACTGTATATTTTTGAGGAGGATTTGGGTGGAGAGTAATATTTTCCTGTTTTGCTGTTTAGTGTGACTTCCCATCTGACATTCTGAGACAGACAACGAAAGGAAAGGTTTAGACTTATTTGTCAGTGGCAAAAGGTAGCAAACTATGTCTTTTTAATGTGAACATTAATTAGGCCTACTCGTGCATGTAGCATGTTGGCATGAAATTTCCGGGAATACTGGTAACAATATTTTTTTTATCCAAAAAAAAAGGGTTTCGGAGGATATTTGAAAAACTGTCCAGTTCTCATGGTTAACCAATTTGTGATATACCTGAAATATTAAAGTGTACAGTTTAACAGTATAATAACTGCGCTCCCTTGCCTTTGGCCGAACAGTGTGCTGCTACGTATAATGGCCTGGGAAGTGCTGCCAACCCACAGAAACTGTATTAGAAGTTGAGTAGCGGCCTTATTAATATGCTTGCATTGGTACTCTTGGATACTGTTATTCTTTTCAAAGCATCACAGTGATTGTCCACTGGAGAGAAAATTTTCCGCCACGATCGCAGGGCAGCTGCTTGCATTACACAAAAGTTGTGCACACTTGACGGGGCCCGACCAACCGTCCTTTGAATGCAACCCACGGCTTTAAAATCCCTCTCTCCATTCAATCAGGCATATTATTGATCGGTGGGTACTACTGTATGCCCCAAAGGCTGGGCATGTGTGCGGCTTCAAATTTACTGTGCCACTGTAACATTGCGTATTACATGCAGACGGAAAAATGCGATGCCTTTCAGATGCAGAGGTGTTATGTGGGAAAGACTTGGGTTAGACATATTGGAGGTCATTTGAGGTCACGCTAATGTATTCTTGATAAAAGAGTCAATAACATTGTTGAGATTGTCTGCTTCACCTTCTTGTTGTTTTAGCAAAGAGCTAGCACATGATGTAAGCATACATCCTTGTTTTGATGACATTTGCCCTCTTTTTTTTGGGGGGGGGGGTCATGCTATCAAACATTCAGGACTACGGTAATTCCTACAGTGTACTACACTTCGGCTGGGGTTTACCGGAAATGTAGCCAAATATGTCTTCCAGTGAGATAGGTCATTCTCTGAAAGTATATAGAACAGTGTAGGATGGTCAGTCATGTTTCAAACTACAAGTTCACAAAAACTGAGGTCAAAAAACAGATTTTTGATGCACTTTGGTTAATTTATGATCTGATATTTTTTAGAATGTAATCTTGATTGATACACATTGTCTTTTGGAATAAAGCATTTTTTTTCTTAAAGATATTGACACAAGTGTGCCAAATATGTACATGTAGTCATCTCCAGACAACATTTCTTACCAAGTTTGGTCATGAACTCTAAATTTGTGTGTTTGTCAGTTCCGTTGCTTGACAAGTCATGTCAATTACAGCAAATTAAAAGGGAAATAGAAGGAAAAGATCAAGTGATTTGTCAACAACTACAATGTCAAAGAAACAAAGCAGATAAGAAGAAAAAGAGGGAAGCCTTCAAGCATAGTCAGTAGAACTCTGAGCATATATCACTGCATTAGTGTATGGAATTTTTGAGGTGACGCATCATCAACAACGAAAGGTGAACTTTGGACGAAGGAAGTTCACACATTTTGTCAATTTTCTGCAACAAATTGTGTGGCAAAATTCTGACTGATTTGATAGTCAACAGCACTTGTTAGTTTGTTGTTTTTGCAGATTGTAGGAATTTATAGCACACTTGTATTTGACCTATACAGTATGAAGAGTGTGAAGAGAAATCTGTTATGAGATGAGGTGTGTTTTTTCCAATAAATTTAATAGCAAGGGTTAGCTGTGATAGGGGCCATGCAGAAATGCAAAATATTTATTCCTTTTAAAAGTTGTTTTCATTTCATCTTTGGTGAGTAGTCATGGGAAGATTGTTTAGATTTTATGATGTCAGCGGGGGCGGCACCACAGGGGTGTCAGGTAGGGTGACTGCCCCTACATTGTTTTTCATAGTATGTGTAATTAAATTAATAGGGATTTTACTATTTTTCGAAAATTCAGCCCCCCTTATTGTTGTTGATTTGGCTTGTAAGGCAAAGAAAAATTGTTGTTGCAGATACCAACAGCAGTTCTTGTATGAATGGTGCATACACTGAAGTTTGGTAGCATTTTAACTTGTGCCAGACTAAAGTTTGCTTTCTATCTGCTTCAGCTACATGTATGAGAATAAAATGGTGTTAAATTACTGTACCGATGGAATGGAGTATGAAACAGTACCCTATGGCATGGACCTAGGTCCATGCCTATGGTGAGTCACACCATAAAAAATTCGGGATTTTACCCCATAAAAAGAAATAATGACTCTCTTGGGAATTAACAAAAATAAAAGTGTGAAGCTGTGTGGAAAAATAAGAATATTCCACAGTATTTGTGCAGCACTATATATAGCACATTTGTAGAATTGATTTACTTTACTTTCAGAGATTATTATTTATTCTTCAGAAGGATTTTTAGCATTGAAAGGCATCAGAGGACTGAAATAGAACATTTCACAATAAATTTGTCCTTTTTATTTGTTATTTAGTGTCTTACATGGAAACTACATGCAGTAGTCATCCAAAAGTTTTGAATAAACATTTTAAA
>JZLH01S0241048.1:28052-44573 GCA_001188425.1 Eucidaris tribuloides | reverse complement strand
AAAAAATGGGAGTACAAGAATTAGGAAAAAAATAAGTAGGAGTGGCGTATCATGTATGAGTCATACATGTAGCTATTCTAAAATATTTTTCCACTTGGTTATCAGTCAATCTCACTGCATTTTTCTCCTTCACCTCTCCGCAGCTATCCAGTCGCTAGATTCGCTCAACGATCAAATCGTCCAGTTCATCTTCACACCAAAGTCCGCAGAATGCGACGTTAGCGGGGGTGGTAACGGCGACAATCTCAAGCCGCTGGAACGGGACTCTCTCAAGTCCAACTTGGCGTTGATGAGGAGGCTGCTGGTCGATGCCCAGGCCAAGTTTCACCGGATGATGGACGACAACAAGAAACTAGCAGCCAAGATTGATAACAACTTGCAGGTAAATATAGGCAGATGTTAAAGACACAGGATAACATTGTGGAACGTCAATATATTGATTGATCATACAAACTTTCAAATTTAGAAATATGTGTAGGTCACCACAAGGTTAAAGGAGTTTATGACCTTCTTGAGCCAAATGTTAAGTTTTTTGAGCAAGTTTCTATTATGGTCGATAACTTCGTCCCCATTTGCCCAATTGTGACCAAACTTGGGTGGTAGATGTCTCATTGGGAACTAAAGGTCACAAAAAGGTCAAAGCTCACCTGTAGGGGTCAACAACCTTTTTGAGCCTAATGTTAAATTTTGGGGGTAAGTTTCTATGAACGCGAAACTGGGCGAGACACATGGCTATCGCCTTGTTATTTCTTAAAAGCACTAAATGATCGATTTCAACTCCAATTTTTTCAGGGCATTTTTAGACCTCATTAGAGACACCAGTAACATGGGGGATCATGTACATGTAGGTCAGATTTTTTAAACTGCAAACATTGTTATACGATACATTGCTGGTGGTACTGCTTTTTGAATGCAGCATTGAGTATAGTCAGAAGTTTGTCTGACCATTAATCAACCACCTCTCATCCAAATTCCAAACCAAATATGATTCTAAGATTTAGTTAACTGTTTTGGCAAATTTTGAAGTAAAAATATTATTCATCTACTGTATTTTTAGAGACAGTGATTTTCCGTTTCAAAAAATGGTATTTCCCGTTTCTGAAAACCTGTAATTCCGTTTCAGCCCGATCTAAAAATGAAAATTCCATTTTGTCATAGAAAATGTACACAGCAAAAACATGGATTCCATTTTGCAAAGGTGTATTCCATGAATTTTTACATGAAAAATACAAGAATGAAACGGATTTTCCGTTTAATATACCGGTAAAACGGAAAATCACTGTCCCTATATTTTGTAAACTTACGAAAATATCCTGATTATCAGTAAGGAACTATTTTGGAAATTATTTCAGAGATATACATGTAGCACCACTACTGCAGAGTGTGATCAAACTAACTTTGGGAAGGTTAAACGTATGACTGGAGAGCAAGTGGTGCTTTGCAAATGTCAGACATTTATCCCTTTAATGCTGAAGTGACTGCATCTAATACGTGCTCTATTGAATGTGATCATATTGAGATTAGTAGGGTTATATTGAATAAATTCACCACCTGAGAGCAAGTAGTGCTGTGAATAAAGGGGCTTGAATTTGAAATAAGTTTCTGCATGAAGTGTAAGACTGCACACTGCAACATCTGTCTGACTAACATCACATCATCACGGAATGAAAGTGTTTGGGTATGCCAACCGTGTAATGACGTGATGACTCGGTTGTGGCCATGCATCCAAGTGAAGACGATTTCACTCTAGAATACTCCTAAGAGTATGCAAGAGATGATGGTGACATGAGAATAGAAACAAGAAAAGTCATCTGCTTACGATTCAAAGTAGGAATTTGTTCGTGGTTAATACAACAATGTTAATACTTGATTCTGAAGTGTACTTTGTTTAGGGGTGGAAAATTTATCAACAGGTTGAAGACTTTTTGGTTTTGCTTAACGTGCATTTATTTCCCATAGCCTTTGAGACAAGATATCTTGAGTCTAGTCTCTAATGGGTTAATTGATTGATTGACTGATTGATTTTTGTTCACATTTTATGAAACTATAGAAGAAAAAGAAGAACTATTTTTCTTTTTCAAAAATATACAAAACCATTTTGGGGGGATGCTGAGAAATGATAGAAATGAAAGAACAAGATTTGAATAGTGAGCTGGAGTATTCTTCAGATTAAACAGACTAGACAGTCATAATTTATAGTGTACCAATGTACATGTAAACTTAACTGATTACTCACACACATGACACATCATGGAATGCAAGAACATACCCAAGGTCCGAGACACATACAAGTTTACCAACTCATCCCATGTTCGTGATCACTTGGTTTGCCTTCATACATCATTTCACTCGTATCATCATCGATCACGCAATCCGTTGCCAAATCGAGAGTAGAACGTGCAAGCCCGCCCCAATTTCAGAGTGATTCATGCGTGATATTGCGCGGCTCACTTAATGGGACATGTTAATGAAGCACGTTTCACTGCCCCGACAGCGTGGGCTGATAATTTTTACACCACCATCGCTTGTTGTGTGGTATCATATATTGGTATACTACTTTCCACTCAAACATTACAGTGCCACTGAATACACTATCCAAGGATACTACAGTACTATATAAAAAATCTTCACATAGCACTTTGGTGAAATAAATTTTAACACTTTTAGATTTTTTTCCTCTTCATATATTGTTTTATTAATGCTCATTAAAGCCACAGGCTAACAATGACCATAGTTTTAAAAGATGGGAACTGCATAGTCCTTCATGCTCCAAGTGTCTTTGATAAGGTCTAAAAATGAAGCCCTGAAAAAAATTGTATTTCATAATGATTATTTTATAGTGCTTTAAAAAAGTGAAAATCGTAAGTTGACCGTATTCAGCTGCCCATTTCCTCCCAGAGACTTACTGTGTGTAGATCTAGGCTATTTTGTACTCGGCCCGAGTACTAATTGTTTATTCATTCATATCTTGCCAGTGGCAGCACAAATTTCCAAACTCTTGTATTCTAGGGTGTTTATTTGTCCATTCAAACACTACTACATGTATGTAGCTCAGATAGCAAAGTTTGACAATTTTTTTTTTCAATTTGAAGCTCCACAATGCTAGTCTGTGATTTTAACTTATAGCATGCTAGAGTGTGTTGAATTTCTTAATTTCTTAATATAATGGAGTAATGGAGAATGCTTGTTAAATATGAAAATCATGATCAAATCAAACTGTCTCCAATTGGTTTGTATAAATTTTCTAAAGTTTTGAATCTGAAAATTGCAAAGACTTTACATTATGTTCTATCAAACCGTACAGTCTCTACATGTACATGTACTATGTATACAGTGTTCATATCTACATACATGTAGACTGGTTTTGTCTAATTATTTCAAAAAATCATTTTGGTGAAATATTTCTAATTTGCTTTATTTTCAAAGCTACAGTAGTTAAACAAGAATCTACCTGTTACAATTTACCTGTAGTACTTGAATACATCAGAGACAAAAAATTATTAATAATTAACTCACTTATGTTTGAGATAATGCATTTACTGCAGACAGGGTACAATTTTTCCGTTCCAATTTTCAATGGTTTTGGAGGGTCTTGTATGGGGCTATTGACATTGTTAGTCATCAGTGTGTCTTGAGTACATCAATCTTTCTGGCTCATTAATCAAAATGGGGCTTAAGATGTGACAAGCGCTCTGCCAGTGGATGAAGAGGGGGCTTTACCTTAATTTTGCGGCAAAATTTATGAACAGTGAGAATTACGGTTGATGCCATAAATCAAAATCAAGCTATGAGTGCATCAAAAACATCAGAATCAGTGTTGGATTTAATTTCCAGAGGACAGGACAGATTGACAGAAGATGAACATAAGTGATATGTTAAATGTTCTACTGGTCGGCAGTTCAGGTGCTAGAAATTTTGAGCATTTTCCCATCATATTTTCTACCTGTTTTCCAAACAAACAAATGAGAAATGAAAATTTGTTGTATGGATTATGTGATACCAGCACTCCAGTAGAGACAATAATAATCTTTGAGCATCTGAAGTACTAGTAGTTTATCACATCTTACTGTAACTCATAACATGCCACTGTTGCAAATATGCACTACATAATGTATATAAATGTCCATAGAGGTGAAATTTTCATGGCATGTTAGAAGTTGATATGATAGAAAGAAATAATCTTTGTGTTATAAGGGTGAACTTTGCATCCCATATGACACATACTGTAACACATTTGCCCCTATTTAAATCAAAATTGAGAATTCACTCTGAACTACTTGCACTTTTTCCACTACACATTGATCATAAAAGATCTTTAATTTTGTAAAGTATGGTCTGAAGACTAAAAATACATGTCAAAATGTCAACATTTATGTGATCCTTTACTCAATAAAAAAAATCAGTCTACCTTTTTGTCCCTCTGTATTAATTATCCCTGTTTATGGAGATTGCCCATTATAGCATACATGCTAAAGGTAATCTAAAAATATGTGAAGAGACATAGAGTGCACATGAGTATGGTATGCAATTAGAACACAAGTTTAAATATTAAGGTTGACAAAGTGACACATGATAATGTATTTATATAGTTTAGTCATCGTTTTCTTAGTATGTTTCTTTGGAATTCAGCCAGCCCTAGGTTCAGGGGAAGGCAGAGGGAAGATTAACATTAGTAATATATTTAGTTACATTGTATGAATTATACATACTGTTAAACATTTTTTACACTTTTTTTTTGCGTATGTGTGTTCATTTATAATTATATGTTTTAATGGGATGGTGATGGACACTCGGGGGGGGGGGGATCCTTTATATTATTTCTTTCCTTTTTTTATCGGTGTTTTGGATTAGAAAGTGGCCCTAAAATGTAAATCACAGTCTTGCCATATTCAAAGAGTCATGGTCCTATTTTCTCTACTTTTCTCATGAAGATCAGGTTGAAAACTTGAAACCCTGATGTACATGTGCAGTACTGTAAGTAAGTACTGCAATTACTCTTCTTGTTTTAGGCCTAAAACACATTGGTCAGAATTTCAGTTGCAACCCCCCCCCCCTCCTCCCTCCCCCCAAAAAATGTTTCATTTGATTGCCAAAGAATAAAACTACATGATACATCAGACTTCATAACAGACTTCTTAAACCACAGGAAACTCAACTATTAGTTAATAATAGATGAGCACTTTATTTTGATGTGGTATAAAATTTAATGTTTCATTGAGTACAGATTATAAAGTAGAAAAAATCAGAAAAGAAATAAAGAAAACAGATCCCATCTTCTATGTGTTTTTGCTGTCTCCACGAGAACATAAATACATTTATATTGTGATTGGATGTGATGTTCGTAGGCCTATAATTGCACTATTGTCATCTGATCTTTCTTACTTTTTTCTGCTCTGTTTCAGAATGCTAACCAAGAAGTTGATGCACTAAGAGAGGAGTTAGCCGACACCAACAAAAGATTAAGTCAAATTAGCAGCGATTCCTCAGCCCCAACCACACCTGATAATGACCAAGATAATAAAGGTATAATAGACAGCTCCTAATAACTGCAAGATTCATAACTGTTGAGTTAAGAAAATGTAGAATATATAAAATAAAAATGCAACTTGTCTGCCTCTCTCACCTCAATTCAACTGGTTGGTACAGATCCCTCATCAGATTCCCCAAATGCTACATTTGTCTTATCCTCCACCATTCACACCCCACCCCTCTAACACCCTCCCTCTTACACGCCTCTTACACCCTCTTACACCCAACATACACCCCTCTTACACCTCTCATACACCCCATTACACCACTCTTATGCCTTTTATACACCTCTCATACACCATCATACTCTCCTTACATCCTCCTTAGACCCCTCACATCCCCCTTACACCCCTCATATACCCCCATAATGTATATACCCTTCATACACCCCTCACACACATCTCACACATCCCTCAAATTTTACACATTTGACATAATGTTGACATAAGTTTGAATTAAAATCAGCTGGCCATTATACACATACGTAAATGTAATTATGACATTGCAGTTATACAGACAGTGTACTCGATGTGCCCTGTGTTCTATGGGAATTACATAATCTCGGAGCCAATGGGTTTATTACGTCAAATTTTATTTGTTTACTTGAGTCATATACACAGAAGTAATATTTTAATGAAACAAGGCAGAAAAAGGAAGTCTTGAAAATCAAATTGAGAGTTTAGGGGAATGAAAATTTCTTCCCTCTATGATTTTGATTTTCTGTTTTTCATATACAATATTTTCTTTTTGTCAACATGAAGAGAAACATATAGATAATAATATGTTGCATTATGCCCCCATATCACTAGTCAATGTGTTGACGTAGGCATGTTGACAACAACACTAAGTAAAAAGAATTGTATCCCCAGCTGGTGGTGCTGTCACACAGTCAACAAGAAATGTTAACATAATCTGATGCCCTCTGTTGTTGATTAGATGCCAATGATGCTGTTGGACCAATGGCAGGTTGCTACTGTATAATTTTCGCAGCTTAATCATTCCCTGACAGTTTTACCATATCTCAGTTTCACATACTGGTAGATCATATCTTCTAGCTGGTAGCACAGATATCAGCTTACATATCATGTACATATAAAGTTATAACTGCGTAATAAACAATTGAATTGATATTGTAAATATATTGTAAATGATTACTTTCAAGTACATTTTTTTTCAAGGCTTCATTTTTAGACCTTTTCAAAGACACTTAGAGTATGGAAGATCATGTAGCTCAGATTTCTGAAACTGTGGTCATTGTTCACTTGTGTCTTTGAAGAGGTTTCTTTGTCTGTGCTGTAACTGCTCTGCTGTTGTATCTTTTTGCAGAATGGCAGAAACAGCAGGATCAACACACACTTCAGAAACTGAGAGATAAATGCGGGAGACTCGAGATGGAGAATAAGAGCCTCTTGAAACAGGTGGATGATGCCCGCATCCTACAGCAGGACCAGGAGGAGGTGCCCAGTGCCAATGAACTCAAGATACAGCTGACACAGACAGAACATGAGCTGGCTAGGGCAAAAGAGGCACTGACAGGTTAGTTGGGACATTAGAAATCATCGTAGACCCTGCTTACATCAAAAGTGAAAAGCATTCTGGGAATGGTCTCAAAACGGTTCACTCGCAACAACCGACCCAAAAGTGGACCAAAAGCTTTCTGAAAGCATTTTTGTCAGACTACCTCCAGAGGTGGTCTGAGACCGTTCTCAGACCGTTTTGAATGCGGTGTAACCACACAAGCATTACGAAACTGGTCCAGCACAGGAAGTTACGTAACATGGGTAAACACACGAACCGAATCGACCAGAATGGAGAGTTTGATCACCGAATGGGCGTGGTTAACTCATTGCCAGTGGTATCTGCTGCTCTACCCAACATGAGACGGCTCATGTGACGGTGGTATAACCACACCAGTGAAGGTACCTGTTTCGAGATTATTAAATGAAGCGTGCTGAGACCATTCTCAGAATGGTTATGTTGGTGTAACCAGGGCCCTAGAGATCTTAAAACCGTTCCTTGCAGTGTCTGACTTATCACACATTCCTTATTGGAAGTTGGCTCGACCCGGCCTACGAATTTGAAATTTGGTGTAGCTCTTCAGAAAAATTCACACACGCCACCCAGGTGCCATTGACAAACACCCACAAGTTCCAAAACTGTGTTCATGTCAAATTAGTTTTGCTGAGTACAGCTACTAAATAATGCTAGGATGCATGCATCTGATTTCATTTCATTTGTAGTCATGCATATTTACCCCATTTAAAAAAACAACAACTTTCACTGATGGGTTGTCCTGAGATTTCTGCTTCAATTCAAAGCAGCTAGCCCTTTAAGCTGAAATATACATGTATGTAGTTTATTGAGTTATGTGATAAAGATATTGGTATAAAAACCCATCAAGCCATTCAGACATTTTTTGTCTCATCCCTCTAATATTACAGCGACAGGGTAGGAAATACACAGGGGCTGAGGGCAATTTAGCCCCCCAAATTAACAAAATAGCCCCTTAAAATCACAAAAGAGGCCTCAATTTTAGAATCACTAAATCAGGCTTGAAATATAGTTTTATATAATAAATAAAGTTTTATTTTCTGCCCTGAACAGCGATGAAAGCCGACAGGAAGAGGCTGAAGAGCGAGAAGGTGGACCTCCTGAACCAGATGAAGCAGCTATACTGCACCCTGGAAGCCAAGGAGGAGGAGATGAGGGACTTCATCCGCAACTACGAGCAGCGCATGTCGGAGAGCGAGGAGAGTCTCAAGAAAATCGTTGCCGAGAAGGAGGAGGTGGAGAAGGACCGGTGGGAGATCCTGAAGCGGGCCCGGGAGGCGGCGGAACGGTCGGTGGCGCTGAGAGAACAGCTGGACAAGAAGGAGAAGGAGAATGAGATGCTGGAGGAAGAGATTGAGAAGGTGAGAATCTTGGGGTGGGGTTCATTTCAAAGTTATTTTTCCATATTCTTGATAAAAAAAAGAAGAAAAAGGACCAGCACTGAAAATTTCATAATGAATAGGCAACAGTAGACCAAAGATACAAATAAAAAGATTACATAATTATTACAGTAGCCTATGGAGCAAAACGGGGGGCCTGTTTCATAAAGCTGTTTGTCAGTTATGCATGACTTTATAAATGACTTAATATATGACAAGTCAAATGTCAATGTGATTCTCAAACTATTGAAATCAAATCTGCTAGTGATCAAATATACAAAAATGGATTAACAACCATTTAACAAGCATTTCAATGCAAACTTCATTTTGGGGCAAAATCAAATTGACATTGAACTTTGGCATTTTACTTGGCACTTCATCTATGGAGCAAGAGGGATTATGTACATGTAGCTCAGATTTTGTAACAGGAAACATTGTTAAACAATGCCTTTGAATGTCATAAAGTGACTGAGAATTGAGCACCTAAATCTAACTAATCATGAAATGATTTTTTCTCAGGTGAGACGGCAGCTGATAGCTGAGAGGCAGGCCCCTCGCATCATGCTCAGCACGTCAGGCAGCGTCACGGACAGCATGATCCTGGGATCCCATCAACGGGACGGGTCCATCGGGTCTGACAGTGTCTTATCTCAGGGACCGGATGCCAGCACACCGGGATCAGACTTGCCCGAAACACCACCCCTGTCTGCCAGAGGAATGCGTGCCACACATTCTTTCATATCCGGTAGGTGTTTATGGAATTGGCTGAAATTGTTTAGATATAACATAGAGGCAGAATTATGTTTAAATGCAGAAATATTGGTTTTTCCTATCGTATTTTTCTATAGAATATTAGAAGTACAGCATATCTTCTTATCTATGCCATGAAAATCGCACCACTTTAAATTGCATCAGTTTTTTATAAATAGATAAAAAAATGAGATATCAATGTTTGAATGTAAGTAGTGTAAATAGTGATAACTGCCTGCTTATGAAAAAAAAATACAATATGGTATTCTTTAAAAAAATGACAAGTATGATGTTACTTTGTGGTGTCTGTTGTGGCAGTATGTAACTTAAATAAATGAAAGATTGATGATAAATTTGCCAGATTGATCCAAAGTATACACGGGCTTCAACTCTTCAAACCTTTGAGAGAAAAGTATTCTTTGCACATGGATATGTAGAGTGAATTTCATGAAATATTTGGTTAGAAAATTATCAGAATGTTATTTTCTATATTGGTTGGTGAAGATGCTGGAAGAGAAAATATATCATATCGTACCCAAAACCAGCTTGAGACCCTTTCTATAACCAACAGATATCACACCAAAGTACAATGACAAAAATCCAAATTGAGTCATCCACTAATTTCGGAAAGAGAATTCATAAGTGTTTTGTGTGTTGTTTGTATGGTTGCTTTTTGAACTTTTAAATTGCGTCATTGAACTGAATTATTTATGATGTCTCTATACTCTTTGATATTTTTTTCTTCATGCAATCATGTTAGAGGGCCCAGGTAGGTGTTTTTATGTGAAGCAACCTGTATTGTACCCATAAAATAGGACAGTAACGACTATAGATAATGGAAGAAAAAAAGAAAAGAGAAAGAAATAAAAGGACGGAAGAAAAAAAAGAGAAAGAAAGAAGGGAAGGAAAGAAGAAAGGAAAGAGAAAGAGAGAAAAAAAAAAGAAAGGAAGGAAGGAAAAAAGAAGAAAGAAAAAGATGTAAGGAAGGGTGGAAGGAGAGAAAAGATGAATAAATGTGTGTAAGTGTGTGTATGTGTTTACATATTTAAAGGCATCATATAACAATGTTTCCAGCTTAAAAAAAATCTGAGCCACATGATTCCCTATGATACTAGCATCTCTGATAATGTCTAAAAATCAAGCCCTGGAAAAATTACAGTTCAAAACGATCATTAATTGCTTTCGAAAAGTGCAAATCATTGATCTACCATTCCAATTTTTCTCCATAGACTGCCGTGTGGCAGAATTTTCTATCAGCTGAGAATAATTCATGGATCAATTTTTATCTGTACATATTTATTGAGTGACAGCATAACTGTGTAAAGTTGTGTGTTCTAGGGTGTTTATTTGTCCATAAAAACACTGTCAGGCATGTCAGATAGCAAAGTTTTACAATTTTTTAAATGGGGCTTCCACAATGTTATATAGTGTCCTTAGGTAGATACTTGTCTGTGGTGTGGTAAACAATTAAGTGTAATTACACAGAAACCTAAAATGTGTGTGGTGTAATTTGCTTACATGAGTTTGTATCAATCAGCCGATTTGTCTAGTCAGAGTTATTTAACAGATATGAATCATAGAGACAAAATGCATGAAGCCTGTGCTTTTCCTCGGCATATCATAAGTCTTTCAGTCCAGTTGGTCCTATTTCACATTCTGCTATTGCTAACCAAATGCTTTGTATGCTTTGTCTTTGATGTGCTTTGATTCTGCTTTTGTACTTGTACTCAAACGTCTGCTTTTCTGTTTCTTTTCTATTTACTTCTATCTTTATTAACCCCTCTCTTAACTGACCCTCCCCTTGTTGAACAATCCTTAATTTATTTTGAACAATCTCAATCTTTGTAAATTGCACGTGCCTTCCCTTATCAACTCTTAAATTAAATGTTGACTGCACTTACTATTATTCCACCCTACCCTTTCTACCTCCCCTTACTCCTATCTCCCCCTTACTCCTGACTCCTGCACTGCCTACCCCACTACCTCTCCAATACCCTTACTGCCCTACCTACCATACCTGTCATACCTTCCCTTTCCCTCTCTGTGAAATTGTGTAAAAAAAATGCTGTATTTGCTGAAATGGCTGTTAAAATCTGTACACTCAATACCTGTTACAACCATCCTCTGTGTATGTAACCTGCCCTACTAACAAACCTGCTCCTCCCTCCCCTTCAACAAACAATTATGTTGAAAATATGTGTATGTCATCTCTCCTACTAATAAACCTGCCCCTCCCTCCCCCTTCCCCAACGAACAATTATGTTGAAAATATGTGCATGTAATCTCTCCTACTAATAAACCTGCCCCTCCCTCCGCCTCCCCCCCTTGAATAATTATTTTGAAAACACATGACCTGTGTCGAACCAATCATAAACCATAAAGATAACACTTCAGCCGACAGTGAAAGCCGTGAATTCCTGCTGTCGCCAGCGGAGCACCTTTCGAGGTCATCAGAAGAGCTGTGTGCCATCGAGACAGCATCCACGGTGTCAAGGGAGAGATTCAAGAAGAGGAAACAGAAGAAGTTCAACTCACTGTCCAAGATATTTGGCAAGAAGAACAGGGCTACACTGGAACAGATAGTATTTGATGGTAAGACTTTGGATTTTTTTTCCCTCAAATCTGGGACTATCACTCTTTAAGCCCTGCTTATGTGTTAGTCCCTTTGTATAGTTGCATTGTAAAATATGTTCAAATTTATTTGTATTATACATACATGTAAATTTGAGTAATTCATGAGAAATATTGTGTGTAATAATTATTGTATTCTATGAAGTGACATGATAATGAATTATACAATAAATGGAATCAAATCAAATCAAATCAGATCAAAGAAAAATACCCCAGCAAAACTACCATGAATTCTCTCTGCAAACCTTTCATTAAATATTTGTCTGTACTGGCAGCTTATGAATATTTAATTAACTGAAAGCAGAGTTTGATTCTTGGATACTTGAATCTAGTTAACCATGGCATTGCCATCACCCAGCGTAGCCTTGTGGTCAGTGCCGCTGACCGGAAAGCAATTGAATACAGATTCGAGTCCAGTTTGGTCATTGTTTTTCTGAGTCATTGATAATAACAGGTCAAGCATTTCATCTTATTATATTCTGGAGGTACCTATCCCAAGATTATAAACAAATTACAGCAAAATTGAATTCTCTCTGCAAACCTTTCATTTAAAAACAGCCCACGTTCAGTGATTTTTTTGAAGACATATAAATTTAACCAAATCCAAGACACCTTTTGACATACAGTGTATTGCTAATCACCCCGAAACAAAAACAAACAAACAAACAAACACTGACAGTGTGAAAGAGAAATGCATTTACTTAAAATATAGTTTGTTGTCAATTCAGTGTTGTTCAAATTTGGAATAATGATTGTCTTCTTGGAGAACTGGTAAGCTGCAGTAGTTCAGTGAGGTTATATGTTTGTGAGTCACTACACCATCAGCACACACAAAAAAAGCTGAAATGTTTTTGGTAGTTCTATATGACAATGCATGATTACACCCCTACAAAACGAAGTTGAAGGGGGGTATGTAGGAAACGGCGTACAGTTGGGCAGTCAGGCGGTTGGTTAGTCCTTTGCAAATCTTGTAGAGTTTTTGACCATTGGTTTGAGATTTGGCACACACGTTGGTCTTGGGGTGAAGATATGGAAGACATATTTTTCGAATGTATCAGAAACTGAATTGCCATGGTAAGGGCATATCATGGCAATAAGTCAGGGATGGGAGGGGTCAGGGGTATTAATCACCTTCAGTGATATTTCTAGTTATCTTTTCACGTTTGTTCCCTCTGTTTCACCAGATACAAACCTGTCCAGTTCCCGACACAGCAGCACACTGGAGCTGTTCTCGCTGGACGAACAGGAAAAGGCGAGGCTGGCGGAGAAATGCAAATCAACGGCCATGACACAATGGAAGGCTAACATGGTGGTGGCCTGGCTGGAACTGGTCATGTGTTTACCTCAGTATAGCAGGGCATGTGCAGAGAATATCAAGAGTGGAAAGGTAGGAGGTCAATTGAAATTTAAGTGTATTGCACTTGTAATTTACATTTTTGTTCGAGAAAACTTACATGATCATATTTGTCTTAAGTTTTGCAAAAAAAAAAACAAAAAACTTCTTCACAACCAAAACAGAATTTTTATGTCTATAAGGGTTAGATTATTATTTTTTTATGTTATGTATTGTTATTTAAATGTGTACAGTTTATCTTATTTGTCTTTTGTCATATTGTTTGTGTTATTTTGTTGTTCTAGGGCCCCCATGAAAAACAGTATCTGAATTACTGATGGGCCTACCCTGGTAAAGAAATGGCTTAAAGCGCAAGATTAGTTCTGGCGTTTTTTTCTTATTTTGATGCTTTATGCCCGAAGGTCATATCACACCAATAACAGATTCTGAAAATTTATGAAAAATCTCTTTGGGGGGGGGGGGGGGGGGGTTTGGGTAGGTGGGTGATGGCGGAACCCCCTGAGATTTTCGGCTATATTTTACAGTATAGCATCCAAAGCGTTAATAAGGTGTAAAGGTAATCTGAATTATACCTCAGCAGAAAGAACAGAGGTGTTTGTCAAAACAGATTCTTTTGGCAAATAATTTCAGGGAGGAGTGGAGTTGAAGAAGTTAACTTGAAGTAATAACGTAATTTGTGTTTACATTTTCTTTTTTAGGTGTTACTTGGCTTGACGGACAGTGAACTTGAGTCAGGGATGGGGGTCACCAACGTACTTCACAGGCGGAAATTGAGACTGGCCATTGATCAACACAAGATGCCCAGTGAATGGTAGGTTTCTACTTGTAAAGTGAAACAAAATACCAGAATTGTGTCTGATGTAATGTTAACAACTAAAAGGTGGGATTTTCAAGCTGTGCTTACACTCAGAGATGGAGTAAATTTGTTTGACTTCACAATTGCCATTTGTTGCTCCAATTTCAATAAAAAAACCAAGCATGTTTATCATTTTCCTGTGTCATACTTAAAATTAATACTGTGTGTTGTTTTCCCTTTCCAGTGGTGTATAGTTATATGTATAACACAAGTTTTTACCCCATAATCTCACTTCTATATGAAATTACCTCATAGCTGGGCTGCACATACTACTTCCCGTTCTTGATTGTATAATCAAATGCCTGTCACATGCCGTCTGTTGTTCCACAGGTTTAAATGATTTTTATTTCAAGAATAGATGGATTTGGAAGTATAGTAGTTTAATTGGGAGGTTGTGAAGTCACCTCCAAGAAATTAATCCACTTGCAGCCTCTGTGTCCTTGGGTAAGGCACTTCATCCACAAACCTGTTTCCACTTGGGAGTATAAACGAGTACCTAAGAAGACCAAGAAAGTTCTTTATAAATTAATTAGGCCCTAAATACCTAACAGATATATTTTAGTGTCTGTACTGATATTTTTAAAAGTTCCTTGAAAAGGGTGACTTCCCAATATACCAAAGGTCCAACAGACCAAAAGCCCGCTAGACCGAAACTTCAAAATTCCTCGTTATAGACCTGTACTTTATATTTCACCCAGAATAAAGTCAAAGGGGTGGCATACATGTACCCACAGGGAGGGTGGAATGGGGGCACAGACCCTCTCCAAAAGAAGAAAAAAGTCACATGTGATATTGAAATTGTATACTTTGGTCGGCATTTACTTGCCCAAGTAAACAAAATGTTTGTGAAATGTGTTACTTTAGAAAAAGTACCTCATTGAAAGTGCTTTTAAAGACTCTACTTAATTGCAATTTAGAAACACTTGAAAAAGAATTGAAAAACACAAGTCTTATTACACTCTCTTGATTTTAGAGTTGCACATATTTTTACTTGTCCATTTGGGCAGGTAAACTTGCCCAGAAGCAAAATTTACTTGCCCCGGGCAAGTGGGCAAGTGCTAGTGTTGAGCCCTGCTTGTACAGTCTCAGTGGATTTGAAAAATGAAAAAAAAAATATTGTAGCTTTTCTTATAGTGTTTGCTCTTTTCGTCCACTCTGTAGTAAATTCCCGAAGGCTGCTGAGCTGGACCACTGCTGGGTGGCCAGGACGTGGTTGAATGACATGGGGCTGACCCAGTACTCGCTGGCATTTGAGTCGGAGCGGGTCGACGGTCGAGTCCTTTACAGTCTGACGAAGAGAGACCTGGAGAAGTACCTGCGAGTCACCAGGAAGTTCCATCAAGCCAGCTTGTTACATGGCATCGAACTCTTGAAGATGCTCAAATTCAACAAAGCTGTGAGTCCTGACAACTTTTCTATTCAATTCAATTTAACTCTTTGTGCGCGGGACCCTGAATCCCGTGCGTGCGGAGTTAATTTCAAAGAGCGCTCAGTATCTTGACATTAAATACCTAACTGACTTTAACTAGCAATACCTTTGCACAACAAAGTTTTTAGGAAAAATGTCCTACAGCAAAGTTGAAGTACATTTTACAGACCTTCTAAATGCATAAAGGGTGTTTGGAAATATACATTTGAATTTTGTAAAGTAATGGCTAATTGTAACCAACATACATGTAGTTCTAAGTTTCCTGCTTGAAAATATACAACTCCATTCAAATAATACAAGAAAGTAAACCACAAGTTATGCAAAAAACCTGACTTGATACAAGCTCATGAAAGAGATGAGTCACCAAATAAGAAGTGAATTTAGAGATAATCAGTGAATAGCGCATCCTATTGTAATTGACCGTTTAAGTACTTTTCAAAGTTAACTTGTGTCTAATCCTTTGTCCTATTGTATCACGATGCCTTGATTGCATTTATCGATTTTTCAGGTTCCTTAAGAATCTAACATAATACCCCCATACTTGAGGAATGTAAACAATACAAAGAGATTACTGCTAGTATCTGGAAAATCAGTGTAATTCGGGTGAATACAATCGTTTCTACATTTGAGTGTGAAATGCGAATCCCGCACGCTGCAGGGAGTGCATGGATGCGAATACTGCGTGCAAAGAGTTAAAGATGCTATATAATACTGTGGAAGACCTGTTTAATCTGTTGGAGATGATTTGATTTCGCTGTAACACGCATTTTCCATAGACTCCAACACGAGTTAACTGGTACTTAGTCTCCAACGGGTAAAAAAATTGTCGAACTTTGCTATCTGACATATCTGACAATGTTTGAATGGACAAATAAACACCCTAGAACACAAAAGTTCGGACAGTTATGCTGTCAATAGTACAGTTTGTGCAGATACAAATTGGCACATTAATTATTCTCAGCCGATAGGAAATTCTGCAACACAGCAGTCTATGGGGAAAAAGCTGGAATGGTCTCTCAATGATTTTCACTTTTTTAAAGCA